>VDFB02157723.1:0-14283 GCA_007258455.2 Sequoia sempervirens | reverse complement strand
CTTTGTTTTGCAATTCTCACCTATTTTGACAACCAAAACACAAAATCTATCCCATTACATATTAAATGGTCTTTTTGGACCTTATTTAACATATTAGACTCAAAATATCCCCACACTAACTACTTAAGAACCATTCCTAATGACTCATGACAAAAGAAGTTGGTCTTATTGACCTTATTGAGACAAAAACTCATCAAAACCTAGAGCCTACTTGGTATGATCTTAAATTGACAAAGATTGTTTAATGGTGCTCCTGCACTAGTGGCATCCATACGTCTTTGAAACATGTAAAAGGGGGTTCATCATCAGACTAAGGATGGTTAAATGCCAATTAACAAGAGTGTGTAGTATCTATTGGACTTTGGGCTCAGCAAAACACAGGAGGGTATCCCTACATGTTTCTTTAACAAGTTTTTAAATCAATTAAAATCTAAAATGATTGCACAATTAATAGCTATACTTAAAATGTACACTTGACCCCTATAATTGTCACTAGGTTAAAATCAACTAGTTGCATAAGACCTCCAATAAAGTTAATCACACCTTGCACATGCACTTATAGATGACAACAATATTATAATATACATAGATTAATTCGTTCATTATTTCATACATAGTGCCAAGGTGCAAACAAATTGGATATGATTATCTACTGATTTAGCTATTTAAATTGCTTAACATTTGTTCTTTAGTTTTTAACACTAAATCATAAGATCTTACACTAAACTAATCTACTATAGTTAACTAAGATGGAGGTTGTTTTGATGAAATTTGTTTGATCCTTTACCAATGTGGACTAGTGCATATTGCATTGGGCAATAGAGTTGCAAACAAAAAAAAGGGAGAAGATACATCCAACAAACACCAATAGACTAGAGATGCATTTACATATAAATCAAGTATTACATCTTACATAATGGAAACACCTAATAATCCATCTCATTATTGCAACAACCCATATGAAATAAAAGAAAGACCAATACAATAGCATTGCAATGCATTAGAATTTGTCAATTTTCAATCTAACCTCTACTACAATCACACCTACAAATGTGGTGAGAGAAATGCATAGTTGTGACTTTACATTTCCCTAAATCATTACAAGTTGCCATGAAGGCATACCATTACATATAGATGTGCTTGACAAACTTTTCCTATGATTTCCAAAATGCATTCCTTCATTTGCAGCCAAGACATAAAATAGTCAATACATCATAATACATTTGGAGCACAGTAGACCCAAAAAATTGGCTCTGCAACCAACCCTTTGAATATAGAGTATACCAATATTTATATTCCTCTTGTAGGCAAAATCAATGACCAATGACAAAAGGCATGCACACTTGCATTAAACTCAAAAATCCTTGAAGTGGTAAGTTGCAAAGGAGATCCATTCCTCCTAGGGATTTCTTCTCCTTGAATCATGCATGTAATCATGGACCAAGACATTTGGTTGTACCCATGGAGCATGGAGGAAGACCCTTCGTTGATATGCAAATTATCCTCATTAATAGAAAATTAGTTACTGTTGGGGTAGTTGGATGAGGGCACTTAGCCATGGTGATGGAAATGACCCGCCAGATGCTAAATTTATGTTCATGTCTTTACACTTGGTGCCATTGAAGAGACGTGTTGTACACTTCAACCAATAGGAGCAGTTAGCAATACATCAAACAAGAAATTAATTTCTTATTCACCCTTTACATCATCATGTGCACACCCTATATCATTAGTTTCAAGAATTGATCCACTTGACTACTCACTTGTGCACACATCTTTTTTCTATAAGTTTGACTACTACAAATAGTAAGGTCAACTACCTCATTCTCAAACTGAATGTCATCAAATATTTCATCATTTTATTCACCAATAGATTACCTATCTAGCTAAAGGGAGCTGCATACACTATCTTCATCAACATTGATGTCTTATGATGCACCAACACCATCTTCTACATGCTTGCATACACTCTTATATTGATCTAACAGTGTACTCATCTTGTATGTTGCATCCATTTGGTTACTACTCAACAACCCATTCATTATCAATAACACTTGCATGTGAGAACAAAAGGTTTGCAATGCAATCATTCCTCAGTTTTTCAAGAGTCAAGACATGAATAAGCCTATTGCAAGCTTGTCAATTCAAATTGTTTTTGCACTAAACTCAAACCAAACTCATAAGCCTCAAAAAACATGTCAATGTAGTAGGTGCGTTAGATCTTAAAGCATTTAGAATCCTAGAAAGGGCAACAACAAACCTATGACTTAAGTCCATACTTGACTCTTTGTCTTATCTTTTGATGTGTTAATTCTTAGGAAAACATAGCACGGTCAATATTAAGTGCAAATTCATTTTAAAATGCAATCACAAGGTCATTCTAGGAAACAAATTAATGTTCTGGGAAATCATCATACCACTTCATGCCTTTACACATATCAACTTAACAAATAATCTCATTCACATTTCCTCGTCTTCAAATTGAATTTTTTTCATGAAACTCTAAAAATGTTACAATATTTACACCCCCTTCATGAATATCATGCCCATCAAATCTAAGCATCTAAATGAAGACCTTAGAATCATGGTTCATATTTCATAATCAACCCAAGAGAGGTCTAGATATTTGTAAAAGGTGTCCAAGGGAATGATATGAGATGAACCTTATTTTTTGTAGTAGTAAGATAAGCACTAGATTGTGATGTCTTGATCTATTCTTCATACTATCTTTTTATTGTAGAAAGCTCACTATTTTTCCATTTGCTCTCAATGCTTGTAAATTTTAGACATGTTTTTTCATAAGATGTAGGGCTACTTGAGTAGCAAGGGATGCATCACTAAAATAGTAATGGGAAACCGATTCAATATAGTTCTTAGGGGTAGAAACATATAAAGCATGTGAAGAAACATCCAAAGAAGAATTATATCCATACCAATTAGTCATGACTAAAATTGTCATGCAAGATAAAAAAAAATTGAGATACTATAAATTGATATGCCTCAAAAGATTAAAAAAATGTGTACATTTTAGAACAATCTGTTATAGACTTAATATGTGTTAATTAAACATTGACAATAGCAATAGATTATTCTTCAAGGCATCAAAGTTGCCACCTCTCTAAAAGATGAAATCCTTGAAGCACACTGACCTCCAGGACAATAAATTACTTATAAGTTCAACTCACCAACAAAGTCTTCAATTTTGTTTCAATCCAATCACTTTCCAAATTGGAAGTTTTTCAATCTACACCAACAAGATTTCTCCCCAATGACACCATTATGTTGGCATGAATTGTTAACTAAATGAAATTCACATAATTGTAACAACTACTATGTTACATAGGCTTTTAAGATATGCACCTTCACACTTTGTAATGCTACTTTTCTCCCAAAGTTAATTAATTATTTGCAGTGGATTTAAATATTGTTAATATTAGGATTAAAATAGTTTGAAGTATGTAATTGTTATCAAAATAGATATAAATATCCAATGTAAACCATACATGTGATAAATTATGAGAATTCTAAAGTAAATAATTAACACAATAAATTGAATAGCATAGCCACATAATTCAATCAAATTAACTTCAAACTCATATATATAATATTCTCAATATCTTTTAACATTAAGGTTTCCAATACTTATCTCAATCAAAGCACTTAGAAAGATCACTCTCACCTTAGGAAGATTTCAATAGTTTTGGGCCTCATAACTATGGCACTCTGGAGAACTTGTGTAAAAGCATAGAATATGCCTACATACACCATGCTTATGCATCAAATCCCTGGCCGGGAAAATCTCGAGACTCTATAACTCAAGTTGGACACACTTTGTGTGCCCTCTTCTCTAGTACCCATAGCCCACCAAACCACCTTATTCCTTGAGTGATCTCCATGTCTCTTTCCAAGTCTTATACAAATGTTTTATATAAGACTTAAGGGTTAGTTTTCAAACCATCACACCCTTTCACAAAGGTTTTCTTTAATATTATTTAATAAATATAATTATTTCTCTCTTTTAAAAGAATTTTCATAAATATTCTTCATTAGTCTCCATCTTAACCAAAGGATCACATTATCCTTTATTTTTCTATCTCCTTTTAGTGCTTTCACAACTTTATTTTCACTTTGGGGAAAAAGTTTCATAACACACTTCATTGATAACAACTAAACAATCTTATTCCCAACATTGATACCATTATGTTAGCTCTCAAAATTGTAGGTCCACAATCCTAAAATGTTTCTTACCTCCAGGGTGATTTGTCATCAAAAAGGTAAGGAGAGGGTCCATCAACAAGTTGAGGATAATTAAAAGCCAATTGATGAGAGTCTACACTCAAAACCATGATGTGAAGGTATTGTGATGCAATGAAATGGCACTAGTTGTAGATCACATCAGAATTGCCTTGAGAGAAGTAAAACCCATCTCACATCACATAAATAAAAGAGGGACCCACATCAAAATTATGATGTGAAGGAGCAACATGATGTGATGAAAATCTATCATTTGTCACAAACTAACAAAAAATTTGAAGCTACTCCACGAAAGGCACTCATAAGCATTAATGGGTCAACCATAACCCATGGTTGACCCCATTAACTCAGCTCTGAAATACTACAATGTCATGTCCCCAAAATTGTAACACCAAATATGACATATTAAAATACAAATAACAAAATCCAATAAATATCAAAATATAAATATAAGTAATCACAATTTAAATATTATTATTATAATTATAGTTATCCTAAATAATACTATAATTATAATGTAATTATCATAACTACTAATGTGATTACCAAATATAAATACCAAACATTATAATCATTATGATATATTAAACATGAAATACATAACATATCAATATAAAAGATTATAACACATTGTAATAACATATATATATATATATATATATATATATATACTTTATTGATTAGAATATGAAATAATAAAAATACAAATAAATAAAATGTGAAAAATAAAATAAAGGATATAATCTAAAAATATCTTATAGTCACAATTATCAAATGATCTTTATAATTATAATTATCCAATGATAATATTATCATTAAAATAAATACAATTGTCAACATATATTAATGTTGACCAAGATTATGAATTGAATCTCTAAGAGGCAAACGATTCGTAAAAGTTAAGACAGCCAAAACAAATAAAGATTAAGTCAGCAATATTAGAAGGAAACAAGGCATAGGTTATTTGATGAGAGAGACGTCCTTGGGAAAGGATTTGACTCAAGGCAAATATTTAAGAGAGAACATTTTCAAGCAATATTAGAAGGAAATAAAGAGGTAAGTATTTTTTATCAAATTAAATAAGAAGTAATAAATGCTTGTGTATTTAGGAAATGACATATGTTAGATACGTTGTGAACTTAGATGTTGATGATTGGCAAATAAATTAGGAATTTAATAACAGTTGGTCATTGATAAATGTATTTAAATATATTATGGTTGATATTGTATAAATATATTTATGAATGATATATATATATATATACTAAATATAGTATGGTTGTTGTATATATTGTAATTCATATATTTAATAAATAAATTATTGAATGCAATTTACACTAAGATACTTATCTAATCAATGTGATCTATTGATTTATTAGGAAATGGATTCATGTTTCTATATGTATTCTCATGGTATAGTAGTGCCTTATTGGATAACTAGTTATTGTGATAATCATTATATGCAAGTTGTTAGTATTATCAAACAATCGTGTTGATGGTTGAGAGGAAGGAACCGATGGGTTGAGCAAGTACTAGATTTCTCCTCTAGGTACACCACTCCTCAGATCAGATGACTAAGCGTCATGCCATCGGGAGCCAACGGGGTGATATCCGCTCTTGGGCCTAGAGAGGGCACCTACGGGCCTCCTATAGAAATCCTTCCTCCAAACTATCGCCTGGTTGGATCAACTTGAATAAATACACCAATATACCTATATATACAGGTGATAGAGGCTTTCTAAGTACCCCACCCACAATGATGACTGGCGGTCTGCCATTATTGGGCCAAGAGGGATCGTTGTATCTGCTCTTGGGCTTGGAAGGAGCACTCTATGGGCGTCCCATTGCAGCCATCCTATTCAACCATACCTATGATTGAGAAAACAAAAAGTAATAACTTTAGGTGGGTATTATTAAGTAAGTCATAATAATTGGATGAAATCACACAATCAGTTGTTGTTTAGATAGAGCTAATACAATTGGTCTTAAGCTAAGTCAAATATAATTCTTTTTTTTTCCTTATTTCTTGCATTATTTGTTGATAGGATCAATCTTAAATTAAGGGTCATTACAAATGGTATCAGAGCATCTTTACTGTCATCCTGTGTATGCTTCATGCTTCCTATATATGTGTATTCGAGTGTATACCTGGTATTCAAATGTATTCAAGTGTATACTTTGTGGCTCATGTGTATTCAAGTGTATACTTTGTGGCTTATGTGTATTCAATTGTATTCAAGTGTATACCATGTGGCTTATGTGTATTCAATTGTATTCAAGTGTATACCATGTGACTTATGTCTATTCGAGTGTATTCAAGTGTATACTTTGTGGCTTATGTGTATTCAAGTGTATTTGAGTGTATACTTTGTGGCTTACATGCATTCAAGTGTATCCAAGTGTATACCTTGCGACTTGTGTGTATTCGAGTGCATACTTTGTGGCTTATGTGTATTCCAGTGTGTTCAAGTGTATACTTTGTGACTTACATGCTTTCAAGTGTATGCTTTGCAAAAATACATGCTTTGTGACTTGTGTGTATACGTGTATTCATGTGACTTACATATTTAAGGGTATACTTTACATGTATCCATATAATTGCTTTGTGACTTCATGTACTCGTGTGTATACTTCATGTATTATTCGCATATATACTTCATGCTTCTTGTGTATGCTCTATGTATTACCTGTATTTATGCCTCATATTTATACTTTATGTATGACATGTATCTATGTGTTACTTCATGTATCTTCAACAAGATGTGTTCTTATAATTACTTTGTGCTTAAAAACTCTGAAAATGTTAAAAATGTTGCATGTCAATTTGCTTAAGATGGTTGGTTGTTTGCTTGAGCTACTTGGTTGCATGCTTGAGCCGGTTGCCTACTTGTTTGAGCTATTTGCTTGCATGCTTGAGCTACTTATTTGTCTACTTGAGCTGGTTTCCTACTTGCTTGAGCTATTTGTCTGCATCCTTGAGCTACGTACCTGTCTACTTGAGTTGGTTGCCTACTTGCTTGAGCTAGTTGCTTGTATGCTTGAGCTACTTGCTTGGCTACTTGAGCTACTTGCCTACTTTCTTGAGCTGGTTGCCTACTTGCTTGAGCTATTTGCTTGTATGCTTGAGCTACTTGCTTGGCTACTTGAGTTAGTTGCCTACTTGCTTGAGTTGGCAGCCTACTTGCTTGAGCTACCTACTTGTCTACTTCAGCTAGTTGCCTACTTGTTGGAGCTACTCTCTTGTGTGCTTGAGCTACTTGCTTGTGTGCTCGAGCTACTTGCCTATGTGCTTGAGCTACTTGCTTGTGTGCTTGAGCTACTTGCCTACATGCTTGAGTTGGTTGCTTGCTTTCTTGAGCTACTTGTCTGCTTGCTTGAGCTACTTGTTTACTTGCTTGAGCTACTCATCTAGTCAATTGAGCTACTTGCCTACTTGGTTGAGCTACTTAGTTGTCTACTTTAATTTATGGTTCAAGTGGAGCTCTTCATTATGCTTACTTTATGCTTGTCTGCCACAAAACTTATGGGGTTGGGAGGCACTGACAAATTAAGTTATCCAAATGCAAAAATAAAGAGTTGTGACTATTTGTGACTCCCTCAACATTATGATACAAAAGGAGAGCATTTCAATTGGAGAATGCAATTAAGAATAGAACCTTAGTTAATTTTGCAAGAAACTTAAATCAGGTTGATGCATGAAGGGACTTCAATGTTAGGCACCTCAAATAAATTTGATACAATCAAGTTTTTTTTTTGCATAAGCTTAAGCCAAGTTAAATCTAGGGCCATAACCCACAAACCCCAAAACTATTCTCACCTCAAAAAATGGTATTAATGTTTATATGAAAGGAAGTATACTTTATCCACAAGAAATGGTCAGCTAATTGTTCACTAAGAAAGAATTCAACATGTAGTAGGGACACCTAGATCCTTTTTCTCAAATATGAATTAGTTTAGCACAAAGGATCTTGGTGGTAGTACCATGGAGGAAACTTGTCTTAAACAACAAACCCTGGGAAAAATCCAACACTTGTCAAAGGATATTATATCCAAGCAATCTTTGAGGGTGGTATTGACCCCATTAGTGGTAAGTTAAGGCAAGTACACCCATAGCTACTCTCCAAGGATGCAAAGCCAAACATAACTAGATTAATCATCACCTAGTTTAGAATTTTTAGTCCGATCAAAGTATCACTAAAAGGAACTATATCTAAAACTTATAGAACCTAGTTTGATTGCTTGAGGACAAGCAATTTTGGGCGAGGTAGACTGTCATGTCCCCAAAATTGTAACACCAAATATGACATATTAAAATACGAATGACAAAATCCAATAAATATCAAAATATAAATATAAGTAATCGCAATCTAAATATTATAATTATAATTATAGTTATCCTAAATAATACTATAATTATAATGTAATTATCATAACTACTAATTATAAATATCATAATATTATAATTATAAAAATATAATATTGTGATTACCAAATATAAATACCAAACATTATAATCATTATGATATATTAAACGTGAAATACATAACATATCAATGTAAAAGATTATAACACATTGCAATAACATAATAATATATATATTTATATATTGACTTTAATGATTAGTATACAAAATAATAAAAATACAAATAAATAAAATGTCAAAAATACATTAAAATAAACATAATTGTCAACATATATTAATGTTGACCAAGATTATGAATCGAATCTCTAAGAGGCAAACGATTCCTATAAGTTAAGACAGCCATAACAAATAAAGACTAAGTCAGCAATATTAGAAGGAAACAAGGCACAGGCTAGAGGCAGCGGTTTGATGAGAGAGACATGTCCTTGGGAAAGGATTTGACTGAAGGCTAATATTTAAGAGAGAACATCTTCAAGCAAAAAGAATGGGGCTGGAAAGGAAGACATGCCTGTAGACGGATCAGGAAATAAAGAGGTAAGTATTTTTTATAAAATTAAATAAGAAGTAATAAATGCTTATGTATTTAGGAAATGAAATCTATTAGATACGTTGTGAACTTAGATGTTGATGATTGGCAAATAAATTAGGAATTTAATAACAGTTGGTCATTGATAAATGTATTTAAATATATTATGGTTGATGTTGTATAAATATATTTAAATATATTATGTGGGACAATTATATTTAAATATATTTATGATTGATAAATATTCAATTAAGGATTGATAAATATATATACTAAATATAGTATGGTTGTTGTATATATTGTCATTCATATATCTGATAAATAAATTACTGAATGCAATTTACACTAAGATACTTATCTAATCAATGTGATCTATTAATTTATTGGGAAATGGATTCATGTTTCTATGTGTATTCCCATGGTATAGTAGTGCTTATTGGATAACTAGTTATTGGGATAACCATTATATGCAAGTTGTTTGTATTATCAAACAATCGTGTTGATGGTTGAGAGGAAGGAACTGATGGGTTGAGCAAGTACTAGATTTTTCCTCTAGGTACGCCACTCACTGGATCGGATGACTAATCGTCATGCCATCAAGAGCCAAGGGGGTGATATCCGCTCTTGGGCCTAGAGAGGGCATCTACAGGCCTCCTATGGAAATCCTTCCTCCAAACTATCGCCTGGTTGGACCAACTTGAAGAAATATACCAATATACATATATATACATATAAATATATCTCTAATCTGCATACAATTAAGATTTAAATCTAATATGTTTTTGATAAAGTAAGCAGCATTTAAAAGGTGTTGTACCCTTTACACAAAAAGCCCAAAGGGCCAAAACAGCACATAGTCCAAACCAGAGCAAGGACTAGAAGAAAACTAACAGAAACAACAGACTGACAGCAGAAGAAAAACAAAACAAGGACTAGACAACCCCTGAACCAGAGGGGGCCAACCTAACTCCCTGAACCCAAGGCCGCGAAGAGGCAACAGATTTAGGGAGCCCCCTTTTCTTTCTCGGCACAACCAACCAAGAGGGCTCGGAATCAAAATCCACCAAGCGAGCTGAAGGGAGCGGATCCACAACATAAATCTAATATGTTATTAGTCATAGGAGATGGGAAATAGGAGGTGCATAAGGGGATAGCAGGTGCTAGAGGCTTTGTAAGTAGCCCACCAACAATGATGACTGGCGGCCTGCTATTGTTGGGCCAAGAGGGATCGTCGTATCCGCTCTTGGGCTTGGAAGGTGCACTCTATGGGCATCCCATTGTATCCATCCTATTCAACCATACCTATGATTGAGAAAACAAACAGTAATAACTTTAGGAGGGTATTATTAAGTCATAATAATTGGATGAAATCACACAATCAATTGTTGTTTAGATAGAGCTAATACAATTGGTCTTAAGCTAAGTCAAACATAATTCAATTCTTTTTTCTTATTTCTTGCATTATTTGTTGATAGGATCAATCTTAAATTAAGGGTCATTACAAATGGTATCAGAGCATCTTTCCTGCCATCCTGTGTATGCTTCATGTATTACGTGTATGCTTCATGCTTCCTATATATGTGTACTCAAGTGTATACCTCATATTCAAGTGTATTCAAGTGTATACTTTGTGGTCCATGTGTATCAAGTGTATACTTTGTGGCTTATGTGTATTCAAGTGTATACCATGTGGCTTATGTGTATTCAATTGTATTCAAGTGTATACCATGTGACTTATGTGTATTTGAGTGTATTCAAGTGTATACCTTGTGACCTATGTGTATTCAAGTGTATACTTTGTGACCTATGTGTATTCCAATGTATTCAAGTGTATACTTTGTGGCTTATGTGTATTCGAGTGTATACTGTGTGGCTTATGTGCATTCAAGTGTATTCAAGTGTATACCTTGCAACTTGTGTGTATTCAAGTGCATACTTTGTGGCTTATGTGTATTCCAGTGTATTCAAGTGTATACTTTGTGACTTACATGTATTCAAGTGTATGCTTTGCAAAAATACATGCTTTGTGACTTGTGTGTATATGTGTATTCATGCGACTTACGTATTTAAGTGTATACTTTACATGTATCCATATAAATGCTTTGTGACTTCATGTATTATTCGCATATATGCTTCATGCTTCTTGTGTATGCTCTATGTATTACCTGTATTCGTGCCTCATATTTATACTTTATGTATGACATGTATCTATGTGTTACTTCATGTATCTTACACAAGATGTCTTCTTATAATTGTTTTATGCTTAAAAACTCTAAAAAATGATAAAAATGTTGCATGTCAAGTTGCTTAAGTTGGTTGGTTGTTTGCTTGAGCTACTTGGTTGGGTGCTTGAGTTGGTTGCCTACTTGTTTGAGCTATTTGCTTGCATGCTTGAGCTACTTTCTTGGCTACTTGAGCTAGTTGCCTACTTGCTTGAGTTGGCTGCCTACTTGCTTGAGTTGGTTGCTTGCATGCTTGAGCTACTTGCTTGTCTACTTGAGCTAGTTGCCTACTTGTTGGAGCTACTCTCTTGTGTGCTTGAGCTACTTGCTTGCTTGAGCTTGCTTTGCTTGAGCTACTTGTATGCTTGCTTGAGCTCACTCATCTAGTCAGTTGAGCTACTTAGTTGTCTACTTTAATTTTTGATTCAAGTGGAGCTCTTCATTATGCTTACTTTATGCTTGTCTACCACAAAACTTATGGGGTTGGGAGGCACTGACAAATTAAGTTATCCAAATGCAATAATAAATAGTTGTGACTATGTGTGACTCCCTCAACATTATGATACAAAAGGAGAGCATTTCAATGGGAGAATGCAATTAAGAATAGAACCTTAGTTAATTTTGCAAGAAACTTAAATCAAGTTGATGCGTGAAGGGACTTCAATGTTAGGCACCTCAAATAAATTTGATACAATCAAGTTTTTTTTTTAATAAGCTTAAGCCAAGTTAAATCATGGGGCCATAACCCACAAACCCCAGAACTATTCTCACCTCAAAAATTGGTATTAATGTTTATATGAAGGGAAATATACTTTATCCACAAGAAATGGTCAGCTAATTGTTCACTAAGAAAGAATTCAACACGTAGTAGGGACACCTAGATCCTTATTCTCAAATATGAATTGGTTTAGCACAAAGGATCTTGGTGGTAGTGACATGGAGGAAACTTGTCTTAAACAACAAAGCTTGGGAAAATTCCAACACTTGTCAAAGGATATTATATCCTCAATCTTTGAGGGTGGTATTGACCCCATTGGTGGTAAGTTAAGGCAAGTATACCCAGAGCTACTCTCCAAGGATGCAAAGCCAAACATAACTAGATTAATCATCACCTAGTTTAGAATTTTTAGTCCGATCAAAGTATCACGAAAAGGAACTATACCTAAAACTTAAAGAACCTAGTTTGATTGCTTGAGGACAAGCAATTTTGGGTGGGGTAGACTGTCATGTCCCCGAAATTGTAACACCAAATATGACACATTAAAATACGAATAACAAAATCCAATAAATATCAAAATATAAATATAAGTAATCGCAATCTAAATATTATTATTATTATTATTATTATTATTATTATTATTATTATTATAATGTAATTATCATAACTACTAATTATAAATATCATAATATTATAATTATAAAAATATAATATTGTGATTACCAAATATAAATACCAAACATTATAATCATTATGATATATTAAACATGAAATACATAATATATCAATGTAAAAGATTATAACACATTGTAATAACATAATAATATATATGATATAAGGTTGTGTGTGGATATTTGTATGGAAAAGATGGAGCGTGGCGGGAAGAGTAGCGATGGGGGCTGTTTGAAATCTGAGAGCAGCGAAGGAGATGGGGGCTCAGACAAGGATGATGATGAGCTATTTTCTTTTGTGCAGGTTCTTCTATAGGTGGCTTTCGTTGGGTTTTGCCCGGGTGTTTGTCATTTGTCTTCTGTTGTCAATGAGGTGGGTGTTATGGACATTGAGTCGGATGTACTTGCTTCCGCTCTGGGTCTGTGTGGCTTGTGTGGCTTAGGAGGAGCTTTTGGTTTCTTTGAGGTAGTGTCGGTTGGTACTTCTGTGGTTAGGGTTGGGTGTCGGTGCTTTCCTATGGTTTTTATGGGTGTTGTCCCTTCGGTGGGTTAGCTTGTGCGGTGATCTCTTTGAGGAAGTTTGTTGAAGATTAGGCTTTTTGTTGCTCCTACTCGGCATAGTAGGAGGGCTTGGGGGCTCTTCATGTTGGCCTACTCTTCTTGCCTCTTCTTGGTCGTCTTCCGCCACTACCTACAGTGTGTTTGGTGGCTCTTTTTTGGGGGTTCTTGTTTCCATAATGTTATGGGTCCTTCTTTTCCCCTCTTTGTGGTTTGGGGGTGTCTTCCTTTGGTTGTTTGTGAGGATTTTTGGCCCCTCTTTGGCTCTAACCAGCGTGTCAAGGTTACTTGGTGTGCTCTTTTGTTGGGCCTTACTTATGTGATGTTTGGGACACCCTATTCCTCCTAGGGCTTGGTTGCTCATGTTCATTCTGAGATTGAGGCTCTACATTTGGTGGTCTTCTGCCTAAGTTTCCTTGTGTTATTTTGTTCTCTTTGTTGAGAAGAAGTGTGGTTTTGGGGAGCTTGGAGGTCGGCTTCCCTATTCTTTGTGGGAAGTTTCTTGTTGGGTTCCTTGAAGCTTTGTGCTTTGGGCTCTTGCATAATGTTGTTTGTAGGTGGTGCTCCTTTAGCCTCTTCTGGTGGTTCCTCCAGTGAATGAGGTTGTTGGAGTTGCTCGTCTTGGTTTTGTTGGACTTAGTCCAAGTTGATGCTCATTTGTTGATGGTTGTGTTATGCACTTTGTTTTATCTTTGGACCCAGTTGTGTGAGCTCTTTGAGGAGGTTTTTGGTCCTTCTGCATGGTACCTGATGCTTGAGCTACTAAGGGATTCTTGTACCCCAAAAATAAAATTTTTGTTACACTTAGACATTTTGAAGAAATGAGTAAAAGTCTTGTTAAATCTGTCAAAAAGGTCAAAATTTGGGTGTGCATGTCTTGCATGAGGGGTAAGAATGAAAAATTTCCAAAA
>VDFB02157720.1:0-23227 GCA_007258455.2 Sequoia sempervirens | reverse complement strand
GTGTCGCTATAGCATACCGTTATCGGGGAGACCTCTCGTAGAATGCTTGAGTCATACCGAAAGACCTCATCCACTATGAGTCGTTGAGACAAATTCATTTTTATGCCGACAAGGAGCTTTTTGTTTTCCATCGGCGAGACCGAGGTCACTCGCTGAGACCTCATGCCAATATAGCTAACTCTTATCAATAAGCCTTTTGTGCCAAGTCGGTAAGACACCACGAGATCGCCATGACATTTCATCGAAGCTATAACTCTCACCGATAAGCCTCCTCTATCGCCAGTCGGTAAGACAATTCACACTCGCCAAGACCTTTCATCATTGCACATGAGTCATACCGAAGGGTTCTCTTAGTTTTCGGTCGATGTAACAATTCAAACTCACCAAGACACATGGCGATGAAGGATTACTTACACTGAAAAACCACCTCATGTATTAGTTGGTGAGACCTATTGAAATCGCTAAGACCTCAGCCCGACGGCCAAACTCATGCCGATATGCCTATCCAAACGTGGATGTAAGACATGATGTATTCGATGAAACATTACACCGAAGAGATTTCTTTGCAGATATGCCCTTTCCACTGTCGCCAAGACCACGATCAATGTCATGCCGATATGTTCTTTCTTGTGCCGGTCGGCACGACACAAAGCGCTCGATGAAACAACATGCCGAAGACCAAACTCCTACTCGATATGTTCCTTTTCCTTGATCGGTGAGACAATGAGTATGTTATGCCGAAAGATACTCAAAGGTGAATTTTGACATCAAGGACAAACCAAACAGATCACAACGAGAACCAACAATTTTGTTGTCAATATCATCACTCAAGTTGTATAATCTTTGTGTAAACTTGAGTATTCTTGTCTTTATTGTGTGAAGTCAAGTTGAGATAGGAGTAGTGGAAACATGACCACATAATTTTTAGGATGTGATTATGCTTTAAAATTATTTTGCCACAGTCATGTATAAGCTATATGTATTTTCGATCCACAATATTTGATAGGTTGCATGTTAACTAGATGTCATACTTAGCTAGGGGTTATCTAAGGTTGTGTGACAAGTTTCAAGAAATAAAGTCATTAACACACACTTAGTTCTTGTAGGGAATGGTATGATTGCAAATCCCTTTTTATTTACTACCCTAAAAATTGGTAGGGACACTTCTAGTAGGAAGGTGTGTAGAAGACCATTAGTTTGTGGTTGGAGGTAAAGCACCTATACGATGCTCTCACTCCACTCACCAACTCAAAATACTAGAGACTTGTTACTCAAAGGTACGTTGTACATTGAGACATTGATTCTTCAAATTTATATTGATTATTGCATATTGTACTTGCATATAAATATAAATATATATATGAAATTTGTACAAAATTGATATAGTGTATTTATGGTTTCTTTAAATTTTTTTGATAGTTTGAAATCAATGTATTCTAATTCTGGTAATAAAATGAAATAAAATATTGAAGTATGATATTATTATTATTTTTTGGGTGATTAATCACTCATAATGATGTTGTTTATTATACATTTAGAAATTCCTTTTGAATGATGTATTCTTGCTGATATTGGCATGGTGTGATGGTTTAAAGGTGGCGTTGTTCTTCTTGCCACCAAGGTTCAAACTTTGTTGGGGTGGTATTATTGATTGGTTATATTGGGGATGAGGTCCCCCATTTGTGACCTCATCGATTCATAGCTCCGGATCAAAAGCGTTTACCCCTTAAATAAATAAAAAATGTATCTTATTTAATTTATGAAAAAAAATTAGGTAGTTTTGATATGAACAAAAGGCTTCATTTAAGAGAGTTGTAAGTGGGAGTTACACATGTTTAAAGAGAAAATTTTCTAATATATGAAATGTCATTATGAATATCATAAAACATTTTTGAAGGGTTTGAATAAGAAAAAATGGAGTTCCCAAGTTGGGAGGATAACTATGACATGTTACAATAGATGTAAAGAATATTATATATTTAGCATGATGAATCTTCTTGGAATTTAGATTGTAGAATTTGAATAGGGGACTTGGGTACTTGTTTTGGGTAGTATTATCTCATGGTTTTGTGATTCCACTTTGTTGGTTTCATGTCTCTATTAATTAGGTGCTTGGGATGGAGTTTGCATAGTGTATTTTGTAAGTATTACTATGATGTTAATTACTCACGATCTAAGTGTTGGTGTTATCCCTTGTGAAGAACTTTCTAATTGCATTTCATGGCTTTCTTGCTAAGTGACAGGAAAGAAATCAATCAAAACTGCTCGAGAGTGTGGACACAAAATATTGGAATGGCATGGAAGAGTAGCTGCAAAAATTTCATATTTTCCAATGTTTGAGAAAAAATAAGGTTTTATGCACTAGTGGGAAAATTCTGAGCAACTGCATATGCTTTAGCAATTTAGATGCAAAGGTGGAGAAAAAATGAGATCTTGCATGGGGTATTACACTTCAGATGTAATGGCTCAAAAATTCTGAGCTACTACATGTAGGATGTAAAGGTGGAGAAATTTTGAGCTATTACATGGGATATTTAACTTTAGATGCAAGGGTGCTGAAATTTTTGAGCTACTACATGAGGGAAGGACACTTGGATGCAAGGGGGCTAAATTTTTGAGCTATTGCATGAAAATATGCAAGGGCACTGAAAAACCTCAACATTGCATGTTCCAGAAAATGGCTAAGGCACAAGACAGCCAAAAAATGGAAAATATGTAGTGTCAAAATTTTCCTAACATTGCATGTGCACGGGCGCTAAAATTTAGCAACACTGCATGTGCAAGTGTGCCAAAATTCAGCGACACTGCAATTACACAAGCTCAAAATTTTCCTGACACTACATGTGCACGAACACTAAAATTCAATGACATTGCATGTGCATAAGCTCAAAATTTCCCCAACACTACATGTGAACAATCTCAAAATTTCCCTGACACTACATGTGCATGGGCGCTAAAATTCAGCGACACTACATGTGCTAGAAAATGGCTAAGGCACAAGACAGTATGCAAGGGTGCTAAATTTTTGAGCTACTACATCTTTTTGATTTTTTTCATTTTGATGTGCAGGGGCGCTGAAAAACCTTGACAATGCACTTTGACATGTAGGGGCACGAAAATTCAGTGCTCTTGCAAGTGCTTAAAATTTTCTAACTCCCAAAACTAAATTTTCACAACTTGGTTTAAAATGCGAATTTTGATGAACCAAAAAGGTTAATAATCGGAATGACTTTTTGAGGATGGGGGACCATGCATGAGGACCAATGCAATTTGCCTCATTTTGCATGTTTAGAGTTCATGAACTACAAAACAAACAAGTTTCATAGGGGTTATCCCATGAATTGAGCGTAGCTGAATTCGAGGATAACAACTTGCACTCAACTATCATCCATACAAGACTCCAAGTCTCAACTCATGTCAAACTATGTCCTCAAAATCAAAGACAACCTATGTACCTGTCACCATCAAATTCCAACTTTGAAAAACACCTGTAGACCTATACCAGGAAGCACCAAAATGATAATTAGTTGTACCATCATAAATATCATATAAATACATGTACTCCCTCAAGGTTTCACCTCTTGACTCATCCGGATTCTCACACAATCATGCCCTAAATTTTAGACACCTACAAGTGATCAAACAATTACCAAACTCATAATGCACCACAAAATGAAAATATGATTGATCGACTATGTAGTACACTTCACATGCTTTCTAACTTCTATTTGAAATAAAAAAAATGATTTCCTATGCAAAAGTTATGACCAAAATAGTGAAAAGGAGAACATATGGCTTTTAGGCTCAAAAAAATGATCAAAACAAAAAAAGCAAGAAACCAAACATGTACCACTGTGTAGTGCTCGAAACTAACTTTCCAACGAGTATAGGAAGTCAAAAATTTGAGCTCCTAGGTGAGAGTGATGCAAGTTTGAAAAAAACTACCTATTTGGCAATGTATGGGTGGCTGGACGGCGGCCCTCGGGCAGAGCCACCGATGGTGATGGTGCCCCGAACGGTGCCTTGGTGGAAAAATCGAAATGGAATTTAAAAAGGATTTATTTTTTACATTTAAAAAATTTTCCTCCTCCCCCCACTATGGACCCGACAGGGCATTTAATCATGGTTCAATGTTGATTTGGATTTCGACAAATTAGAGTTTGAATGGGTAGTTTTAAATTAAATTAAATTTATTAATTTTAAAGCCCTTACAAGTTGGCATGTGGATCCCCGCCAGACTACCCCACCGGCAGTGGGACCACTAGCCGAGGCAGGCCGACAACCTGTCGTCGTGGGTTGACACCCCCGTACAACAATCTGTGAACTGCCAGGGGCAGGTACGGGGTCTGCGGGCCCTGATGCCCCCAATTTTAATTTTAATTTTTTATTATTTTAAAAACTTTTAACCTTTAATTCTTTTGCACGATATTATATATTTTTAAAGCCCGATATTAAATTTTTTCTATGGACTTTTAAAATAAGCCAATAATTTATTTTTTAATAATTTTTCTTGTACATGGGCAAATTGGACGGCCAAATGGCCAAACAACTAAAAAAATTGCATTTGTTTTCAACTTTTCCAAAATAGGTCAAATTTTATGTCATTTTTGATGTTTTGGGCCTCTTGGATCTAATGGTGAGGTTCATTTTGTCTCAAGAGGTCATTTGTGAAATTTCCTCTACAAAACCCTCATATGGAAACTCAAACCAAAAAACCCTTTTTGACCCAAATTTTGAAAACTTCATATCTACAATAAACCCAACAAATCTTGACAACCCAAAAGCCCAAATCTGCAAACAAACACCTGCAACATGTGTTCTCTATCTTGCAATGCCTCAAATCTATCATGCATAGCTATGGCTTCAACTTTGCAATAAACACTCAAACTAGGGTTATAACACAAATCCATCAAACATGAAAGCTCTAATACCACTTGTTAGGAAATATTGCATTCAACACACATTCTTAATCCATTTCCTACATAACCTCATGAGAGATAAACATGCATACACAACCATAATGCATAGATCAAATAGACAAGCTAGAGGGTAACACAAGTTATATACCTGGGAAAAGCCTCAAAAGGGAAAAACCTAGCCTCCAAAAGCATCCATACTCCATCATATTATTCAGCAATAAAGTAATACAAGAGTTACAATGAATACCTTTGAAGCATCAAGCCTCTCAATGCATCCTTATGTGTCCAAGCATGAATCCACACATCCCATGCCATGCTTCATATATGCACTCCTCATAAAGACTCAATAATGATAACCCACTCACCCAGTCAACCTTAATCACTAAACATGTTCTTGCTTTTATAGACTCAAGCTCACAAAAATACAACCGAGTGATAAGATAAAACCATGCGCCACAAAACCATGTAAACATAAAACCACTAATCCCTTATTTAATATTGGGTACTATTTTTTCACTTTTTAAATATTTCCCCAATATTAAATTATTATCACATGTCTCCCACACATTAAATAATAATACAATGTTACAATACAACATAAAGTGGCCCCCAAATAATTACCTTGTGTGAATAACCACATGACCTAGGTGCATCACAACTAAATAATTATTTAATTACAACATTATAATATATCAAATTATGCAATGGTGTAAAACACCATATCCCAACTGATTCAACAGTGAGATTTGGAAGGAAGAAGCCTCTGATCAGACTCCTAAGGACTATGAAGACATATTTTAAATTTAGTTACTAGAACATAGTCATCTTGGGCAACGTTTTCCAACAAATCCAGGCTCAAATTTATATGATAGGTGCATAGAACTCTGCCTTTCTTAGATCTACTGTTGAAATTTGGTTTTAAAGTTTCTCTATTTCTAAAAAGGTGCATTTTCAGATAGGTCACAGTTTCATTAAGTCAATAAATCCCAATCAATTTCAATCAATTTACAAGGCATTAAAATATCAGATCCAAGGCTGATTGACTCACCTTTAAGGTTGGAATTCAATCTAATTTCCTTGTTGATTTGCATCCTAATGTTCTTTTGAAAAAGGATTGATGTTAGTGATCTATGCATTAGACCTAGGATCCCTTTTTCATCAAAACAACAAACAATATAAATAAAATTCATCACTCCCATTCACACACAAGTACCACATATTAATACAAACACATCAAATCTATTAGGCCAATAATTAAGACAACTAACATATGGGATGCTATCAAAAATTCAAAATCAAGAAAAGGGTATCAAGAAAAATGGTTAGCAGAAGTAGAGAAGAGACAAATTGAGGATATAAGGAAGAAATGTGCCACCACACATACTAGGGTAGAGTTTGAGGTGTGGAACATGTAGACTACTACAAATCATATCAATACACTACTAGTCTTGACTAGGATGGTTGGCCTCCACCAAAGCCTTGAAATATCATATGGAGAATATAGAGAATCAAATAATAGGCATATATTGCATACATTATAATAAATGATTTATATTGGAATGTTTGGGTGTATCTTGAAACCTTTCATTACCAATATAAGAAAGTACCTGATCAATGAGGATTGTAGACATAAATCAAACAATTGCGAGAAGAGATCAACTTGCAATTGGCAAATGTGATAAAATTACTTATAAAGGCTATGGAAGTAACAACTTCTATTTAGATGCCAACACATATTGCAAAATTAGATACTACTCTACTAACCATCAATCAAAAATATAGTTACTATAGTAAGTAATTCAACAATGGGAAAACACGTGTGTAGTTGAAGTGGATCTACAAGAATATTTTACCATAAGGAGGAACCATCATAATTTTGACCTTTGCAATAAGAATTTTTATAGGATTTGACTTCATACTTCATGATTTCTTATCTTTTTAGTGGACAAAGCTAGGATGTCTTGAGGATAATACATGGTTTCAAGGGGGGATGATGTTGGTAGGAAAAATTCAACTATGAAGGGTAGAATGAGATAAGCCTACTACACACAAAATGTGGCATGTAGAGTTGACCTACAACAAATCCAAAATATATCACAAAGAAAAGGTACATGTTTCCCTATAATCTAATACAAATAAGAGTAGAATATAACATAGAAAAGTAGACAAAAGAAGGAAAAGATAAAGAGATAAGATATTAATATTAGAGAAAGATCGTAATGAGATATCATATCAAAGACCTATATATTGAATAAAGAGCTTTTATATATAGCAAATAATGAGATATTGGTGTTTGATAAAGTGTGAATGATATCATGTATGTAAATGTGTATTTGTTAAACTTTTCATGTCTTATCTTGTCACATCCTTTTGTACCCTACTATTTGGTACCTAAGCTTTCCCTTACCACTCTTATTGGGGTGTAAATATAACTTTCAAGTGACCAAATCTTAAATCTTTGGGTTGCACCTTGTTATTTCCAATGAGGAGGTTATAAATAATCATCCACGATTGCAAGTTATAAGAAGATCTTTCATATTTGGTGTTATGACAAGGAAATCAATGCTCTCATGGCGTGCCTAATATTGGAATCTTAGTTAGTTTGACCACTATGATCAAATCTATGGAATATAGTATGTAAGTCTTGCGTAATAAAAGTTAAATACTATTCCAAGATGATTGACCATGACCATATAGTGACATTATATTTTCCATGGCTCATGGTTTTGAATAACATTTGATAGTTTCTTATTTATGATTTTTTATATATTATAGGGATGTGATATTAGATTATGTTGTTCTTTGTAGATATTCTTATGCGACTAATCTATGGTTAGAGGGATAAGTGGATTGAACTAATATACATTATCTTTTGAGAATAATACAAGATTGGGTCTCTTTGGAGTGGAGTTTTTTCTCATAAGCATTTCTCCACATATATTTAGTGTAATGGTTTATATTTTCCGAGTTTGTTGATTTTCTATATTTCTTCCCCATTATATCATTGATATAAGTTTATTGGTTTAATCACATTGTAATTAAATTAAAATATGTATAGTTCATTACTTTTAATGTGTAGTTTACTCTATAATTTCAACATCTTGTTCACAACCTCAAGAACATGCAAGGAAACCATACTTAACAAAAAAACTTAATGAAAGACTCTGAGATCAACATACAAAAATAAAATTATTGTTTTCTCTATTCTTTGTAGTTCTCTAAGAAGGTACAATATAAATAAAAAACACAATGGTAAGAAACCTACAACTTAAAATAGCTCAAAAAATATAGAAGAATCGTCTCTCTTATTTGAATCTTTCTCTTCACATACACACCAAATTTGTAAAATACCGAAAAAAGTATTTTATGATCTCCAAACACAAGAAAACATTATAAATTTTCCGATATAGCTTTCTCTTCTCTCTTAAAACCTTTGGCATAAGAAACTAAAAATGAACAAATTAGTTCTGCAAAGGCTAAAGATAACTTATATGAGAGTGTCATGTCACCCATTCACTTTCAATAGGGTGATAACACACGGCCTCCCACTTGCACACATAACTACCTCTTATGAATCATAAATGTAACCCATGCCTTCTCATGTTTCCCCACATAGACAAAGTATGGTGAATTGGAGTGTAATCCACACACTCAACATGCAAACAAACCTTGGGAAGAGAAGAGGGTTGAAATGGGTCAACCACACAACCCATTCAATGCCTTATAACATTATTTTCAAGAGGGTTAGGTGAATATTAGACTCACCCAACACTCAAAATACAATCTCAAAAAGATACCTTACATAAAAGTATTTTCTCAAGTGGGCTATTTTTGCATAAAACACTTAAAATTCACTTTTTAATCTCTTTTTAAAATGACTATAAGAATAAATCCGAGTTTGCACTAAAAAATATTATTTACAAAATAAAAATTTCAAATATTTGAAATACACATAATACAATCCTCAAAATAAAGTAGACATACTTAAGTATTAAAAAATTTCAACACAAAGGATCTTAGACCACCCATAAACTAAGACAATTGGTGTAACTAGGAAATCACAATCAAGTTCTCATTACTTCTAGAAGTAAAATGGGGTGGGTAACTAGCATTTTTAGTGTATCTCATCTTCTTGTTGACCAACTTGCATATATAATTACACAATACCCACATCAAATACATCGTGAATAGATATTTAAAGCAACATAACTAAAATTACATAACTTATTCACAATAATCAAGACCCATCACACACACTAGAATTAAAATTCATCCATATGATAATATTATTATGGTGGCTCAATATGATTAAATCCTATTAGATACACTTATGTATTAACCAATATCAGTTTTCCTTGATTCCTTGTAAATCACTGTTCACAGTTAAATCACAATTTTGATATTTTAATCAATCAACATCAATATTTCTTCTAGCATTCAAATCATGTTTCCATAATATTTATCACCCAATTAAATCATATTGAAGTCAATTTAACATTTAAATTCACTAAAACACTAATGCAAAGAATAGACATAGGAACCGAATATAAGTATATCTAAACAATTTAACTCAAATTAGTTGAATTAGAATACAAACTACCATATAAACATCACGAGAAAAATTAAATCATCACTAACCTAGTCATTTGAAGTCATCTTTACAATCAGTTAGGTCAAAATCATGATCATAAATAAATTTACCCTTATGGAAGGTAACCACATAGACATAATCCACATTTGATTAGAAGACATTAATAATATAAATCTCTATCTATTCAAGATTAAATCTTTTTATCCACATTCAATTCAATTATTTGTAATGAAAACTAATAAACCTTACAAAGTGAAACAACTACGATTTAGCCCTTTGTATTAGAAAATATTGTTTTGAATAAAATTTATGAATTGAAAATTTGAAGTTCACAAACAATATTTTAAAATTAATTAAAATTGTCAAAATTAAATGAGATTAAGATAACTGAACTTTACATATGAAATCCATAAATTAAGAATTAAAAGATTATGAATAATATTCCAAAATTAACTAAAATTATTAAACATGTATACCTATCATTCAATTCAATCATTCATAAGAAAAAATTACTTTAATGAAAATAAACATTTTATATTGAAAAATATCATCAACATAAAAATCTATAAATTATTCTAAAATTAATTAGAATGATCAAAGTTATTAAATACACAAAGTGTGACTAAGATCATAAATTGACTGGTACTCACATATAAAACAACATAGAGTTTATTTTCTTACTAGCAATGGTTGAAAAAACCTAGGTTGCCTACCTACATACTCAACGACCACTATGCTAGAAAGTTGTAGCTAAACACTAATTGATTGATTGCAACCCTAAACTAATTAGCAAGTTAGTTGAAGATGTGAATGCCATATTCAAGTGGAGACTTTACAAAGGTATCTTTTATGGCATTGTTTTTCAGTTTTTTTCTAGAGTTTGTCGACACCTTTATTAGGAGTTTGTGTCAATGAGTTTGACTCAAAAAACTACACAGTTGAATCCTGATAGCAATATCATAACCTTCTTATTGATCATCTTACACCAGCATTTTGGATACATCTTGACGATTACACTTAACATGATGCATTTAATGATATATTGTAACATGTTGATTACAAATGTTATTGGTGGATAGTTAATGTGTATATATTCTTGCTTATTTGTATTGATTGCATCTAAAAAGTGTTTGTGTCTACTATGAACAATAAGTTACAGTTGATTGGATGCCAATTTGGTGGTTGACACACTTCAACTATTATGTTTAGGGATGATGTAGAGTTGTCTCATATTGATAATTGACTATTATTCATATTGATCATAAGAATTGATCATTGTTCTAGATTATTGCATATTGCTGTATTGTGGATAGAGTGACTGCATTGGTGATTGGAGTGCAAATTCACCATTTTGAAAGATGGCTAATGATAGAATCCAAGTCATCATATTTGGAAATACATTACCTGTATTTTGAGATCTAATGAAATTGACATGTCAAGAATAGAATAATTCAGCCTCTCTTCAAAAAAATGGACAAAACAAGTTCAACAATATAAAAATGTGCAAGACAACTCTAAATTTGAAACCTGTCCAAGTAAAAGGTTCAGTTCAAACAAAAAATTTGAAACCCATCAAGATAACAGGCTCAGTCCAAACACAAATTTGAGACCTACCAAGACAGCAGCCTCGGTCCAATCAAGAAAATAAAATGAGTCTATTGATGACATCAATATAATAGTAGACTCAGACCAACTCTTTTAAAGTAGTTTCAGATCAGCTAGCAAACATTCTCACTGAAGGGTTTGGAGGAAAGAAGTTTGGACAGTTCAGAAGACTACTCGGTTTAACCATAACCCCTTCAGATTAAAGTGGAGAATAAAAAAATTAATTAGGTTAACCCATTTAACTTTTAGTTTAAGTAATTTTTCCTATGAGACTGTTAAACTGTTCTTCCAGGTCTATCTTCCTTTCAAAAATAACAATGTAATACAGTTCTGCCCTGTTCTTCAATCCCGAGCTAACAAGCCGGTATATTCTTAAAAGCATAGTGAGGTTCTATGGTTATGGCTTCTGCTCCTATTTGCATGGTGAAAATATATTAGTGAAACATATGATTTTAATAACTGTAAATCCATATCCCATCCAATTTTTTTTTCCAAAACTATCCTCCAGGGAAGAATATAATTCTAATGAAACCATCAGTAATATACTGACGAGATTTTAACAGTATTGGAGGAACTGCTGATATACATGTCCTCACCACAACATACCCACTGTGTAGACTCTTCGTCTAATGCAGTCTTATTACTTTTTAAACAACTTGAATTAGACTCTTTATAGCTCAGATTCAAATAGAGTGATGATACAGAAGATTTTTTTTATCTTGATTGATACAAATCAGTTTTAAGCATCTATAAATATTGAATGGTAATAGTCTTAAGTGTTGACGAATCTCATTGCTGAATACGGAACTAGATGAAAACATGGAAGATTTTTTGAAGTTACTGAAGAGCCACTGTAATTTAAGTACTAGGACACCCTATTTTAATGCATTTTATTTTCTCTGTCGGGTTCGAAAGTATAGAAATTCACAAGCATAAAGGATCATACAGTATCTAAATTACACAGTTCAGAAGTTTGAATCGAATGGAGTAGCTTTCATGCAGGTGAATTAGGTCCGATCATAGCACAAGTAGATGGAATTTGTGGCCAAAGTAGAAGGAAAAAATAACTCTTAAAAGTCTTGCAGTCCAATTGTTTTACAGCATATAAACCTCCATCAGCCCTGTCATAAGCTTTGCACATTGTCTTGGAATTTCCTTGACAGATTTCCTCTGACAGATTAGGGTTAGGGTTAGGGTCAGGGATTAGGGATTAGGGATTAGGGATTAGGGTTACGAATAGAGATAGAATTAGGATATGGGTCGGAATTAGTGTTAGTATTAGGATTATATGATCCAGTAGTGCAGTCACCCCTACTGAATAAATATCAACCCCACTAACTTAACCATAATATGGATATGGATTTTGGCGGTACACAAGTTCATGGGGAAAATACTTTTTATCAAGTGTTGAAGTAGAAGGAAAAATAACTCTTAAAAGTCTTGCAGCCCAAGTGTTTTACCGCATATAAACCTCCATCAGCCCTGTCATAAGCTTTGCACATTGTCTTGGAATTTCCCTGACAGATTTCCTCTGTAATTTAGAAATTCCTTTGTATTGACCATGCAATAACAAGACAATCACATATGCATATAAATGTGCCTAGAAGTTAAATGAAACAATACAATTAGGAAGTGACCTGAGTTGAAAAACTCATACAGAAACCTGGACTCATTCATGTACTTACTTGAAGAACATATCCGCACACAGAGAGCTCCACAGAGTATTGTAAATTAACTGGTGGTACAATTTCATCAAGGAAATGAGAAAGGAGGAAACTGAAACATGCATACCTTGTCCAGATTCAATTTCTCTAGTTATATGTCGAATTTTATCGAGCTGTGATTGCATCATGTATTCTGACCTATGTTACAAAAACTAGAATGTGGAATGCAATATTTAAGAAAGGGAATATTTAGAGGTTGCATATAAGAAACAAATTGTAATATTATAAGGACTTGTAACATGCATGATATTTCTAATTTTATGAACATATAATTAAATTATTTTTTATTTTTTATCAAGTTGAAAAAAACAAAATAAATAAACTAGAGCAAACATGTACCACAATACATCAATTGTCTAGAAGTTATATATTATTATTAGAAAATCATGCCTCTTCCTTTAGGGTTAAGATTAGATTAGGATCAGGATTAGGGTTACGATTAGGGTTAGAGATAGAATTAGGTTTAGGTTTGGGGTTAGCACATTAGTATTAGGATTAGGGTTAGGGTTAGGGTTAGAGATAAAATTAGGATTAGGGTTGAGGTTAGTGTTATAATTAGGGTTAGGATCTTATTATTAGGGTTAGCATCAAGATTAGGGTTAGGGTTATTATTACATATAGAATTAGGATCGGGAGTGGGTTAGGGTTAGAGATAGAAATAGGGCTAGGGTAGGATTAGGGGTAGGGTTAGGGTTAGGGTTAGAGTTAGGATTAGGATTAAGATTAGGATTAGGTTTAGGGTTAGGGTTAGAGATAGAATTAGAATATGGGTCGGAGTTAGTGTTAGTATTACAATTAGGGTTCATATTAGGATTAGTCTTAGTATTAAGATTAGGGTTAGGGTTAGAGATAGTATATGGGCTAGGGTTAGGGTCAGGGTTATATTTAAGATTAGAGATAGATTTAGAGTTAGGGTTAGGATTAGAGATAAAATTAGGGTTGGAGTTTGGGTTAGAATTATGGTTAGGGTTAGGATTAGAGATAGAATTAGGGTTAGGCATAATATTAGGTTTGGGGTTAGGTTAGAATTAAAATAGTGTTAGTTTTAGAATTAGGTATAGGGTTAGGGTTAAAGTTACAATTAATGTTAGATTTAGGTTTGGGTTTAGGGTTAAAGCTAAAAGTAGGGTTAGGTTTAGGGTTATAATTATAATTAGTTTTAGTTTTAGAAGTTGGGTTAAGGTTAGAGATAGATTTAAAGAGCTAGGGTTGGAGATATAAATAGTGTTAGTGTGGGGTTAGGGTTAGGGTTAGGGTTAGAGTTAGAGGTTACAATTTGAATTAGGGTTAAGGTTAGAGTTAGGATTAGAGTTAGAATTAGTATTAGCTTTAGGGTTGGGGTTAGGGTTAGGGTTAGAGTTACATTTAGTATTAGAGTTAGGTTTACTTTAGAGTTAGCATTAGGGATATAAATATGATTAGGGTTATGGTTATAAATAGGGCTAGGATTAAAGTTACAATTAGAATTAGTGAACTAGTTTTAGAATTAGGGTTAAGGTTAGAGATATATTTAGAGTTAGGGTTGGGGTTAGAAATAGTGTTAGTGTTAGAATAATAATTCATATTTAATTGTAACGCTAACCCTAATTGAATCATAGTCGTAACCCTAATAAAACTATAAACCTAATTCTATTTGTACCACAAACTTAACCTTGACCCCAAGATTTATTATAATACCCTAGATCCCTAATCTTAAATGTAACCCTAACTAAACCTTAGCCCTAATCTTAACCCTTACCATAATTCAAATATAACCTTAATTAAACTATAACCCTAATATTAATTCTTACCTAAATTAAATCCTAACCATAACTAAATCCTAGCCCTAATTGAACATGAACCCTAATTGAACTTTAATTGAACCCTAACCTAACCTTAACCCTAACCCTAATTGAACCTAAACCTTAATTTTAACCCTAATTGAATGTTAACCCTAACCCTAATTAAATCTTTACCTAATCCTAATCATGACCTAATCCTAATCATGAACCCAATATTTATTGTAGAACCCTAACCCTAACCCTAATTGACCCATAATAGAGCCAAAACCCTAATTGAATCCTAACCCCAACCCTAACCCTAATTGAATATGACCTTAATCCTAACTATAATTGAACCCGTGTACCCTAACTGTAATTGAACCCTTACCCTAACCTTAACCTAAGCTTAAAAATGAAAGAAAAAATGAGTGAGCAAGACCAAAAAAAAGCAGGCGATCTAGGAAGACAATCTTTGGGGGATGTCAAGGATGACAGGCGATCGAGGCACAAACTCACAACAAAAAGGTGGGAAAAGGAAAGAAGGCACACTCCATAGTGGGTGTTTGAGGGTGGCCAATGGGTGGAAAGATGCCACTCGGTGTTCAAAGCCACAAAATGGCGCAACAAGGGGCTCCATGGCCGAGGCCTGAATCATGGACAAAAGGTGAGGAATGGAAAATTAGTGCCTCCATGGGTGTGAGCCCGCAGGTGGCAACTTGGAAATGGAGGAGAGACATTGGATAGGAGGATACCAAACTAGAAATCAATCCATAACAGATGGGGTCACCGGAATAGGAAGAGCCCAGAGGGGCGATGACGTGGGTGGTTCTAAGAAAATTGAGGCCCTAGGGCGAACACCTCAACCAATTGGCAAGACAAGAAGGCCGAGAGAAAGGATCACACGAGCAAGCCCTAGAAAGGAAAAGAGAAGTTAATCATAAATGATGGACCATCACATCAATATGCGAACCTGATCGGTAAGTCACCCATGTCGAGCTTGTTAAAGCATTTTTCATTTGTTGATAAGGATCAAATAAGAAAATTAGTAGATAGGTTGAAGGAGAGGGGGATATTCCTCAAATGGGGGGGGTGGCTAGATTGATCTAGAAGTCATAGGAAGATGGTTCCAAGAAAAATGGGGTATCCGAGCATAGACTAGGGCAATGCCAAATGATTTCTTCCTAGTAGAATTCCCATCCAGAGTGGAAAAATGGAATGCCCTGAGCAATGGACTACACTACCTGGATGGAGTAGGGGTACATTTGATAGACTAGTACCCTACTTTTGACCCTTGGAACCACAAGACCAACGAAAGTCTAGTATGGATCCACCTTTACAACCTCCCGATAGAATATTGGGAGGACAACACCTTGGTAAAAATTGGGAGGAGCCTAGGATCATTCATCTCGATAGACAAAAATTTGGAAGACAGATGCCTAGGAACTTATATCAGAATCTTCTTAGAGCTATCCCTACACCAAAGTTTTCCCTAGGAAATAGAGATCTATGTTGATGGGGGGACCTAGAACCAAAAAGTGGAGAGGGAGGATCAAATGAAATTATGTCCCATATGCAAATCCAAAGACCATGGCAATTTGGAGTGCAACATGATGGTGAGTATCAACAGAGCCAATGAGTATGCTTGGGGACCTAGATAGGAAACCTCAACCCAAAACATTGATCGTACTCCATACACTGGGGGATTTGAAATAATCTTCTCAGTAGGATGGGACTATTCAACTAATGGTGCAACTCAACTAACAGGAAACACAATCAATTGGGTCACCAATCTAACTATTGAAGAACTGTCGAGAATAGGATGTCAGACGCACAGGAGGAACATGTCTTCCCTATCATGAAAGCAAATGGGAAATTGGTTGAGGAGTAGGAATAAGGGGAGGTACAAGAAATTACTACAAACAAAGAAGAAGAGGAGAAGGTAAATGTAGTCGGTGGGGAGGAAGAGATAGCAGAAATGGAGAAAGGTCCAAAAAGCCCAGAACAACAAGCTCCATAAGCAGAGGTAGAAGAGAGTGAGATGGATCCTGACTTGAAGGATGAGGAAATGGGAGAGGTAGAGGAAGGTGAGCTGGTTGAAGAAATAATTCTGGAGCAATCACATTCAAAACTAAAAAAACAAACATAAAGAAAAATGGCAAAAGGGGACTGAAAATAAACAAGGCGGAGCTCGAAATAGCAGCTAATGTGGCAGGGAAATCGAAACTCAGGTAAGTGAAGGATATTATCCTTCCCCAGGGGAAATGATGGCTATAACATGGAATGTTAAGGGAATCAATTCCCCTAACAAATGGCGTCTAGTCAAGAGCCAAATTGACCAATCTAGGGTAGATATTTTCTTACTACAAAAAACAAAACTAAACAAGGAAGATAGTGATAAACCACTGGGTAACTGGAGGAAATGGAAGGGTCATTTTGTAGGAGCTGAAGGGGCCTCAGGAGGAATAGGTATAATTTTGAATCCACTAATAGTAGCAGGTGAAGTGGTAGTGGAGGAGGCAAGATGGATAATGATGAGATGTAAACTATTGCAGAGGAATGAACAGGTTTTCATCATAAACGTGTATGGATTGATTTCCACAATGGAGAAGAGGAACCTATGGTGGTGAATATCCAATGGAATTTTAAATATGAGAGGAGGTAAGGGAATCATTGTAGGGGAATTTAACGTAACTTTGAACAATGAAGAAAAAAGAGGGGGAATTGGTCAGATAAAAAATGTGCAACAAGATTTCTAGGGCTTCATAAACAACAACCAATTAATGGATTTAAAAGCTAAAAATGGCATCTACACATGGTCTAATAGGAGGAAAGACTTCACTAATATAGCAGAGAGACTAGATAGTTTCCTTCTATTTAGAGATTCAGAGAGATAGTCAAATTTATACATGGTGGTAATTTTTCCTTTCATAAGATTGGGCCACTTCCTGATGCAACTAACGATTAAGCTAGATTGAGCCTCCAAAAGGGAACCCCTTAAAGTTTGAAAACATGTGGCTAAGGGATGAAAAACTACCAGATTTAATAGTAGAATGGTGGAATGAGATCATAATAGGAAACCATGCCAATCCATACAAGATTAGCAATAAATTGAGTAATGTAAAATCCAAGCTGAAAGACTGGAACAAAACACACTTACAAAATGTATTTCAAGAGAAAGAAAGGGTGTAGTATGAGTTCATAGAGCTAAATGACCACATAATAAAGAATGGTATGGGGTTAGAGGAATATGAAACTGAAAAGGCCTTAAAAGGAGAATTGACTAAAATACTGAAGAGAGAAGAATGCTTCTAGAGACAGAAACCCAGAGAGACCTGGCTTGAGGAAGACGACAAGAACACAAAATTATTCCATAGAAAAATAACAAATAAAAGTTGAAATAGGATCACAAAGATAAAAAAGGAGGATAGTATGATGACACAATCTATGGAGGAGGTAAAAAATGAAGCAGTATGGTACTTTGAAGCAATTTTGAATAGAGATATGGTGCATAGAAATGTGAGGGAGAAGCTCCTTAGTTCCATCCCTAGCATAAATAGTGAAAAGAAAAATGAGAGCCTTTTTTAGGGAATAAGCAAAGAAGAAGTCATATTGGCCACCTTTCAACTCAATCCAGATAGGGCACCGAGACCAGATGGGTTCCTGGCAAGCTTCTTCCAAAATTTTTGGGATGTTGTAGGGGATGACCTGGTTGCGGCTATAGAAGAATCTAGCAGAAAAATGACAATGTTGAGATCACTCGACCACAAATTCCTAGCCCTAATCCCTAAGAAGAAGGACCCACAGACTATGGGTGACTTTAGACCAATAGCTCTATGCAACATAGTCTACAAAATTTTCCCCAAGGTCATTGCTAACAGACAAAAGGGGGTATTTAAAGGGGTCATTTTAGAGGAATAGAGTGGCTTCAACCCTAGGAGGTCAATTATAGAAGGCAATTATAGTACATGAGACTATACACTAGACAAGAAGGAAAGGGGAACCTTGCATGATACTTAAGCTCAACATTCTAAAGGCGTATAATCTGGTGGAAAGATAATTCCTTGGGGAAGTGTTGGAAAGATTTGGCTTCAGAGTAGAATGGATTAACTGGGTCAGGAGTTGTATCTATATGACTAAGTTCTCAGTCTTAGTAAATGGGGTTTCTCACGGCTTCTTCCCCTCCTCAAGAGGACTTAGGTAGGGGGATCCTATTTCCCCCTTCCTCTTCATCATAATGGCAGAGGCCTTGGGAAGAGGGATCATTTCCTTAAGAAGAGAATGCAAATGGTAGGGAATCCCAGTAGCCAACAGTTTGGACCCAAGCACCCACCAACAATTTTTGGACGATACAATCCTATTTGGCTCTGCTAGTAAGAAAGAGGCCAGGACCATCAAAACCTTTTTGGATGAGTATTGCTTGGCCTCAAGATAGAGCATCAATTGGAGGAAGTTGGAGGTCTTCTTCCTGAACACTCAACCAAGGCTTTAAAGAGATTTGGTGAGGATATTGAACTTGAGGGTGGCAAACTTCCTAGGAAGGTTTCTACGAGTACCCTTATTTGCATGAATTTTCAAGAAGAGCTATTGGGAAAATCTAATTAACAATTGCAAAAACAAGGTGGGAACCTAGAAGGGTAAATGGCTCTCCACAATTGGAAGATTTCTAATGGTCAAGATAGTATTATCAACCATTCTGGTATACTCAATGACCTATTTGAAAATCCCTAAAGTGGTGGAAGATGAACTCAACCAAATGTTTAGAAAATTATTTTAGAGTGGATCAAGAGAGCAATAGAAATTCCCACTGATGGCTTGGGATAGAGTATGCTCTCCAAAGAAGGCAGGGGAGACAGGGATCAAGTAAGTAACAGTAATGAATCTAGCCATGGGGGCCAAGCTGGTTTGGGACCTATATTCAAGAAGTGATAAAAAATGGGCGAGGATCCCAAGAAGGAAGTACCTAGACTTAGACTACCTCATGTGGATCCTCACTAATGTGGATCCCCCCCAGAGGATCTACAATATGTAATTATATCCTAGAATGTAGAGATATTGTTTCAAAGCATGTAACTTGGGAAGTAAGGAATGGTCAAGTGTATCCTTTTAGAGTGACTCTTGGTCGGTTTGAAACCTATTGCCTCACAAACCAACCTCGAAGAGATATGAGTTGAGACCATGAGGCTTTGGGGAAGTAATATTAGTAACTATGGTAGAATAATATGTAAAGATGGGAAATGTAGTGGGAATGGAACTTTCTATAGGACATAGAGGTCCCTCAAGTGCAGAAAGAGGTGTTGACTACAATTTTAAGAAATAGAACATTTTCCCCCTCCAACCAAGTGGACCTCATCAAATGGTGTGGATCCAACACAAGGTCCTACAAAGTTAAATTTGGATACAAAATCAAAGAGCTAGTGGTGGCTAGACAAAACTAGCCAAACAAGCTAATATGGGGAAAAAGTTGCCTCCCAAAGGCAAGGGTGTTCACTTAGTTGGCATTGCAGAAAAGGATCCTAAATGAGGATAGACTGGCCACCTTTGGGGTTCAAGGGTCAGCGAGATGTGTGCTTTGCAAGCACCACAATGAATTAGTGAACCACATTCTCCTGAATTTCCCATATGTTGATAGCTGTTGGAAATTCTTCATGGTAAAATTGAACTTTCAATGTCCAGTTCCAACTAAAATTGCAAACTGGTTCAATATATGACCACTCCCATCCAGGAAATCAGTTTTTAATTATCTTTGGATGGTCTCCCCCTCAACCATCATTTAGGAGATATGGAAGGAACATAACCAAAGAATCTTCCAAGACAAAGAAATGGAGAATAAGAGAATTTGCATCAAAATTGAGGGTACAATCATAGAACTATTTAATGAAGTAGCTCGGAGCAAGTTGATGAAGTAGAGAAAATTTTCAAATTGGGATGATAAGATTTCAAAATCATTTTTAGGGTTGAAATTTCCCCTGATGAATGGGGTGGGAGGGGATGGCCGAGAACTGAAAAAGAGGAAGGAAACAAAATGGGTGGTTCCAAAAGAAGGATGGATCAAGATCAACTTTGATGGGGCATCAAGATGCAACCCTAGGTTGAGTGGAGCTAGGTGTGTTTCATGTGACTTCCAAGGTAAAACACTAGCTGACAAACCCATCCACCTAGGAATGTGCACAAATAATGAGGCAAAATTCAGAGTTGCTTTGATTGGTTTGCAAATGGGTTGGGAAATCAACGCCAAATGAATCCACCTCAAGGGGGACTCCCTGATAAAGGTTAACACTATCTGACTCAATAGTGTGCCACACTAGAAGCTTGCTCACTAGCTACGACCCATCAAATATCTATTGGAAAAATTTGAATCATTCAATATTAGCCATGTGTATCGAGAAGGAAATGACTTGGAAGATAGGTTGGCAAAGGTGGCGATGGAAAGGGGATAGAACTAAGGTGGCTGATAAGATTTTTGATGAGAGCTTAGAAGGGGGGTACCATGTCACGAGTAACATCATGTCAAGGCATGACTACAAAAAAATTGAAGTCTAGTTATGTGTATCAGGAAGGAGATGAGGTGGAGGACAAGGTGGCATAATGATAGTATGGGGATGCCTTTGGAGTTGCATTTTATTAATAGCCTTGTACATCATACCCCTCTTTGTTTGCATGTGTGCTCTCATTCGGTAATGTGCACACTAAAGCTTGGTTTCATGCGAATTCACTCCCCAAGTATGACAAGAGCCAATTGGCGCTTTGGTTTAAGGGTGAAAATAAGATGCTTGGCAGGTTGTGTATGGTGGCGTATGGTGGCGAACAAATTGCAGCAAGAGGTAATTATCACAAGCAGATTGTAGATCTGAAATATCACATAGGATTTCAAACCGATAAATGAGAAAAGATAGGATCACATCATGACAATTACTAGAAAGCTCCTACAAATTGGTGGGTAAGTGATGAATTTCCCATCCCATTTTTGATAGTTTACTTGCAAGTGGAAGTTCCATGGAGACTCCAATCTGCCTGGACTCCACAAAAAAATAGATGTCCTTTTGTGGGAAGGTGATAGATAAGATATTGAAAGCCATCTCGACTTTGGAACACCTGCTAATCCTAGTAGTTTTCAAGAATGTGATGGGGAAAGAGTTCCTTACTGCATTCCATCATTTCAGGGTCAATTCAAACATTGCAGCGATGTTCTTGGTAGCGCTATTATATATGGGAATAAGCAAGGCGAGGGAAAATTTTCTCACCCAGATGGTATTTGAGCACGCCTTCATAGACAATATTGATGAAGCACTCGACAATGTAGATGACAACCTCATGGTTCCACTTCCGTCAAAATTCTACATGACAAGGGGTCGTGGGGTGGAGGTGATGAAATTTCCAGTCGTACACACACTATAACCAAAAACTCTAGAGAGCCAATGGGGGGAGATGGACAAAAGCATTAAATTTCTATTATGTGCAGCTGGAGTTATCTCGGTGGCTGGTAGGGGTTGGGTGAAGAAGTATGTGAACAATGAAGGGGTGGCACTGGAAGAGGATGATGAGGATGATATAGACCGGGGATTGGGAGTGGGTGAAGAATGGATAGAAGAAGACTTTAGAGACTGGGAAGAAAAGGTAAATAGCCCAACTCACCATGCCTGTGGATGTGGATGTCTGGTGATAGAAGGTGTGTCAGTGGAATGGAGGATGTGTGAGGAGGTGACAGAGGATGAGGAAGAAGAATAAGGATGAGGAAGAATAACCCCAATATGGTGATACTGAGATTTTCTCTCTTTTTTGGCTTCTCTTTTTGTCTGGTTTATTTTTTTGTCCTTGTAAACACACCAATTTTGCATATTGTTATGCCAAAGGAATTTTGTAGTTAGTTGTGATATATATAGCTGAGTTGTTTATGGCATGGCAATATTTTTGATAATGCATGTAATTCTATGTCTATAGGCAGGGTGGTCTGGTTTGGGTTTGTTTGTTGGGAAAATCACTATAAAAGGAGGATTACATATATGAAAAATATAATGTGAATTTTTTTGATAATTAATACAATGGGTGTTGCCCCCTATAGCTATTTACGGATAATAAAAAAACCTTAACCTAAGCTTAACCCTAACCCTAATTAAACCCGAACCCTAACCCTAATCCTATTTGAATAAATCATAATTTAACCCTGAAATTAACTCGAGGATTTCTCCTATAACCCTAAATAAATCTTAACCCAAACTAAACCTTAGCCTTAACTCTAACCATAATTAAACCTTGATATTAATTAAACACTAACCCTAACCCTATTCCTAATATAATCAAACCTTGATCTTAATTGTAACTCTAACCCTAATTGAACTCTAATCCTAACACAAAGTCTAATTGAACCCTAGTAGTATACCCTAACCATAATATAACACTAGACCCTAAATTTAACTTAACCCTAACCCTAATTCAATTTGAACCCTAACCCTAACCAAACTATAACTCTAATTATAACTAAACCATAACTATAATTGTAACCCTATTCATAATCATCTTTCTAACACTAACCTTGATTCTAGTGGCAAGTCTAATTCTAACTATAACCCTAATTAAACCCTAACCCTAGTTCTAATTGATTTTTAACCCTAATTTAGATAATATAACATT
>VDFB02157719.1:0-17170 GCA_007258455.2 Sequoia sempervirens | reverse complement strand
CATGTTGATGTGGCATCATATTTGGTCATGTGGCCCTAAAATGAAATATAGAAGCATGTGAGTTGCCAAATAAACTGTTGTACAAAATTGAGAGTGATTTGAAATTTCTACATAAGATTATGAGACACGTAAAAGTTAAGATGCTCCACTATATGCCCCTCTACCCTACGTTAAGATGCTCCACTATATGACCCCTCTACCCTACTTAAGAACAAACAAGAGAGTTAGAACTAGACAACTACCATTGAAAATTGATTAACATTGAGTTACATGCAGAAACAACATAGTATTGAGACTGCTTATTTATGGTTATCTTGAATACCAGCTGTAAGCAGGCTACATGGGTTATCATTTTTGTTCTGGCATCGTGCTATTTTGAATGTGGGTTATCTACTTTGGATAGTAAGTTTTCTTTTCAATGCAGTTATCACTGAAATCTCGAGTTTAATAATGCTTGGAGTCTTGCTTTTATCCTCGTCTTTCTTTTATACTTCAAATGTTAAGCCACCAAATGTCAGTGACAAATTATTAACTTACATTATTTAAATAGATAGAATTTTGCTTTCTTTGATATGATTATATGGAAATATTTGCAGCCAGGAGAATATTTATAATTAGATTTAGACAGGAGATTTATGTTTATCATGTCTGTCCAATGTAATTGGAATGTGATTATCCTTTTTAATTACATTTAGGATGGAATTTAAGGTAGGGACAATTTTAATCATCTGAATTTTCAACAATGTTTTGAAATTTGTATATTTATTTTTAAATTTTATTTAGTATAAAATTTATATTGATGAAGTGTCTTAATACAATCATATATTGATATATGGTATATTTTGCTATTTTAATTCATTTACATATTTGCTATTTTATTTTTACTTTAATTGCATGTATTCACATAGATTCTCATAATTTATCTATTCATATTTTCACATATCTACTTACTTTATTTCTACCTTAATTGCAAATATTCACATAGATTCTTATAATTTATCTCTTCATACTTTCACATATCTACTTACTTTTATTTCTTCCTTAATTGCAAATATTTAAGATTCTCATAATTTATCTCTTCATGCTTTCACATATCTACTTACTTTTATTTCTACCTTAATTGCATATATTCACATAGTTTCTTATAGTTTATCTATTTATACAGTCACATATCTACTCTTGAAATTGAGATGTCAAATTTCCTATTCTAGGTCAATCCTCCTATGCATTTAGTGATCTTGCATTGCACAAATTTGACCCAAAATCCAATGTATTAAATTGAAATGCTCTATTCCTTCCTACCGATCATTAGGATTTGATTATGCATTTTAGTGATCTTGCATGGCACAAATTTAACCCAAAATCCAAAATATTAAATTGAAATGCCCTGCACTTTCCTATCAATAATTAGGATTTGATTTGTTAGACTATTATTTAAACACATTCATTGGAACATTAATTGATCATTTAGAAATCATGAAAAATGTTATAGGTATTAAAAGAATCACTTTAAGAACTCTTAATGTATTTTTTCAAAGTAGGGATTTTAGCTTTTACATACCCTGTATAAGTATAAAATTTGTATGTAGAATCAAGATTATTCTTTAACGGGGCTTCTAATTTTATTTCTTTCCCTTTTTTAATTTTGAATATTTATTTTATTGTAATTATCCATTTCAAAATGATATTATTTAATGTAAGTTAACTCCATGTCTAGTTTTATGCATTTGTGTTGTTATTCATACTGCTGTTAGAAAAATATTTTTCCTTTTAAACTTTGGCAGATCTTGATTGATCTTGTACCCCTCTTAGTACTTCTCACCATAAGATTATACATCATATTTTAAAAATATTTTAGATTTATGGTAATTCAATTTTTATAAAATTTTAGATTTCAGTAATTTTGGATTGCTTTCTTTACTATTTTAAAAGAACTTACACCTTTGACTACCTTACTTAATCCAATTCTATCCATAAAATTATGTTTCCCTTTTATACTTCTTAAGGAAATAACTTGACTCTGCATCATATGATTATGCATTGTTGTTTTAAAAATACTTTGGACCAAGTACCTCTCTCATAATTTTGAATTCATCCGTCCAGCAAACCTTTATTTTAGGCTCTGAGATGGTATTCTAGATTATACTCATTCATTAATTTTATTTTGTAGGGTTTGGCTTCAATTTTTAATCCTAATTTCTTCAACCCATCCTCTCACACCTCTCATCAGTAATCTCAGAAGTTCAACTATCCCATCCCTTTTAGAGATACTTCATCATTTCATCTTTACATCAGTGGTCTCTCACTTCCCTTTATTTCTGGCTGGTCATCATGAAGGCCAATAGGAATTGCTATTGGTTTGTTTAACAATTTGAAGAAGATATGTGCACAAAATCTCAAATATTTGAAGATGATATACTGCGCCTTTCAAACGTTGAATGTGGATTGCCCTCAATTGATGAAACTCGTGATACTCGATTGTCAATTTGGGGCTCGGCAAGGAAACCATTATTCTGAATTATCTTCATTTAAAGTGAAGTGCCCTACATCTCTTTGTGATGTCATTGTATCAGACTTTTGGCTACTTGAAAGCCTGTCAGCTGCCAAAACAACGAGAAGAATTTCATTTGTAAGATGCAAGCTGCCCTGTATGTCCGGTTTTCTCAGCATTCTGAGAAATTTTCCGAGCCTTGAAAAAGTGACAATAAATGAGGTAATATATATTATCTTCTAGGTAGATTTATTCATTTAACCTGAGCACACTTAATTCCACTTTTTCTCTGACTATCCTTTGTGGACTGCAGTGTCTTGTAGAAGAAAGAAATATGGCACCAGGAATAGAGATGGAAATTAGGTCACACATAAATTTTCCAAATGTGAGAGAAGTATTTGTAGACTTTCTATGCACGATGTCTGGCAATGAAGTGGCCATGCTGAATTTTCTTCTGGGTAATGCTTCATCCTTAATAATTATGACTATCAATCTTCCAAGCTGCTGTCCAGAGGCAGGGAGTCAAATTTTAGATTTGAAGAAAGCTTCTACAAAAGTAGAAATAAGAATAAATGATGCACTTCATGCGATCAGAGAGTTAGAGCTGGACGATACCTTTGAAACTTGCTTAAAATAGAGTTGCATACAGAAACGGCATAGTATTGAGACTCTTATATATGGTTATTTTGAATACTAGCTATTAGCAGGCTACAATGGCTTTTCCTTTTGTGCCAGCATCGTAATATTTTGAATATGCTTTTTCTATGTTGGATGGTTATGAAGTTTTTATTTCAGTGCAGTTGTCAGTGAAATCTTGAGTTTAATCATGCTTGGAGTTCTGTTTTTATCCGTCAGATGTTAGCTATCTTTCTTGTGGAAATATCAGTAGGCAAATGCTTGTGAACTTTAATATGAGTTGGCAAATGCTTGTTGTCTTGGTACAATCGTTGATTGATATATGGCATATTTTGTTGTTTAATTTGTGTTTTTTAAATCCTATATATTTTCATTTACTTTCAACTATAAATTTGACTTGATAGACTAGTATTTAAAATGTCCAAATTCTAATCCCCAACAGCATACATTAATTTACTCTTCTCAAAGAAGTATTTGTAGGCATCAGGATACCTGGAAACGAAGAGGCCATTCCGATAATGCTTCTTTAAAAATTATTACTCAAAATTCTAATCTATTGTGTAGATGTCATGAGTCAAGTTTTAGATTTGAAGAAACCGTCTACAGAAGTAGAAAAAAGAATATTGGGTCAGAAAGGGATAACTGATTTAGCGCACCAGTAAAACATGACTTAGTGCAGTACTCTCACTTTTTTTGGGGGCTTTTTTGGATACCTCAACAAAAAACATGTTGATGTGGCATCATATTTGATCATCTGGCCCTAAAATGAAATATAGAAGCATGTGAGTTGCCAAATAAACTGTTGTACAAAATTGAGAGTGATTTGAAATTTCTACATAAGATTATGAAACACGTAAAAGTTAAGGTACTCCACTATGGAGCCCTCTCCCCTACTTAAGAACAAACAAGAGAGTTAGAGCTAGAAAACTACCATTGAAAATTCAATAACATTGAGTTACATGCAGAAACAACATAGTATTGAGACTGCTTATTTATGGTTATCTTGAATACCAGCTGTTAGCAGGCTACATGGGTTATCATTTTTGTGCTGGCATCGTGCTATTTTGAATGTGGCTTATCTACGTTGGATGGTAAGTTTTCTTTTCAATGCAGTTATCACTGAAATCTCGAGTTTAATAATGCTTGGAGTCTTGCTTTTATCCTTGTCTTTCTTTTATACTTCAGATGTTAGCCACCAAATGTCAGTGACAAACGCTTATTAACTTACATTATTTAAATAGATATAATTTTGCTTTCTTTGAGATGATTATATGGAAATATTTGCAGCCAGGAGAATATTTATAATTAGATTTAGACAGGAGATTTATGTTTATCATGTCTGTACAATGTAATTGGAACGTGATTGTCCTTTTTAATTACATTTAGGATGGAATTTAAGGTAGGGACAAGTTTAATCATCTGAATTTTCAAGAATATTTTGAAATTTGTATACTTATTTTTAAATTTTATTAAGTATAAAATTTATATTGATGAAGTGTCTTAGTACAATCATATATTGATATATGGTATATTTTGCTATTTTAATTCATTTACATATTTGTTATTTTATTTTTACTTTAATTGCATGTATTCACATAGATTCTCATAATTTATCTATTCATATTTTCACATATCTACTTACTTTATTTCTACCTTAATTGCAAATATTCACATAGATTCTTATAATTTATCTCTTCATACTTTCACATATCTACTTACTTTTATTTCTACCTTAATTGCAAATATTTAAGATTCTCATAATTTATCTCTTCATGCTTTCACATATCTACTTACTTTTATTTCTACCTTAATTGCATATATTCACATAGTTTCTTATAGTTTATCTATTTATACAGTCACATATCTACTCTTGAAATTGAGATGTCAAATTTCCTATCCTAGGTCAATCCTCCTATGCATTTAGTGATCTTGCATTGCACAAATTTGACCCAAAATCCAAAGTATTAAATTGAAATGCCCTATTCCTTCCTACCGATCATTAGGATTTGATTATGCATTTTAGAGATCTTGCACGGCACAAATTTAACCCAAAATCCAAAATATTAAATTGAAATGTCTTGCGCTTTCCTATCAATAATTAGGATTTGATTTGTTATACTATTATTTAAACGCATTCATTGGAACATTAATTGATCATTTAGAAATCATGAAAAATGTTATAGGTATTAAAAGAATCACTTTAAGAACTCTTAATGTATTTTTTTTCAAAGAGTATTTAGTTTACATAATTCTAAGGCGATAAAATTCTATGTAGAATCAAGATTATTCTTTACTGTCTTTCTCTACTTTATCTCTTCCTTTTTAATTTTGAATATTTATTTATTGTAATTATCCATTTCAAAATGATATTATTTAATGTAAGTTAACCTATGTCTAGTTTTATGCATTTGTGTTATTAGTCTACAATAAGGTTAGGAAAAATATTTTTCCTTTAAACTTTTGGTGATCTTGATTGATCTTACACCTCTTAGTGTTTCACCATAAGATTATACATCTATTTTTAAAATATTTTAGATTTATACATCCAATTTTTTATAAATTTTAGATTTATAATTCTTGATTGCTTTTATCATTTTAAAAGAACTTATTAATCTTTTGACTACCTACTTAATTCTAATTTATCCATAAAATTATGTTTCCTTTATACTTATGAAATAACTTGATTCCTGACTATATGATTATGCATTGTTGTTTTAAAAATATTTTAGATTTATACTTAATTTTAATTCATCCATAAACCTTTATTTTAGGGTTTGAGATTATATTTTCTAGATTATACTTCATTCATTAATTTTTATTTTAGGGTTTGGGTTTACCTTTTTTTATCCTACTTTCAACCATCCTACACACACTTTCATCATGTAATCTTGTGAAGTTCAACTATCCCATCCTTGAATAGATATTTATCAATATCTTTACATCATGGTCTCTCACTTCCCTTTTATTTGGCTAATATCATGAATAGAATGTTATTGGTTTAACAATTTGAAGATATGTGCACAAAATCTCAAATATTTGAAGATGATATACTGTGCCTTTCAAACGTTGAATGTGGATTGCCCTCAATTGATGAAACTCGTGATACTCGATTGTCAATTTGGGGCTCGGCAAGGAAACCATTATTCTGAATTATCTTCATTTAAAGTGAAGTGCCCTACATCTCTTTGTGATGTCATTGTATCAGACTTTTGGCTACTTGAAAGCCTGTCAGCTGCCAAAACAACGAGAAGAATTTCATTTGTAAGATGCAAGCTGCCCTGTATGTCCGGTTTTCTCAGCATTCTGAGAAATTTTCCGAGCCTTGAAAAAGTGACAATAAATGAGGTAATATATATTATCTTCTAGGTAGATTTATTCATTTAACCTGAGCACACTTAATTCCACTTTTTCTCTGACTATCCTTTGTGGACTGCAGTGTCTTGTAGAAGAAAGAAATATGGCACCAGGAATAGAGATGGAAATTAGGTCACACATAAATTTTCCAAATGTGAGAGAAGTATTTGTAGACTTTCTATGCACGATGTCTGGCAATGAAGTGGCCATGCTGAATTTTCTTCTGGGTAATGCTTCATCCTTAATAATTATGACTATCAATCTTCCAAGCTGCTGTCCAGAGGCAGGGAGTCAAATTTTAGATTTGAAGAAAGCTTCTACAAAAGTAGAAATAAGAATAAATGATGCACTTCATGCGATCAGAGAGTTAGAGCTGGACGATACCTTTGAAACTTGCTTAAAATAGAGTTGCATACAGAAACGGCATAGTATTGAGACTCTTATATATGGTTATTTTGAATACTAGCTATTAGCAGGCTACAATGGCTTTTCCTTTTGTGCCAGCATCGTAATATTTTGAATATGCTTTTTCTATGTTGGATGGTTATGAAGTTTTTATTTCAGTGCAGTTGTCAGTGAAATCTTGAGTTTAATCATGCTTGGAGTTCTGTTTTTATCCGTCAGATGTTAGCTATCTTTCTTGTGGAAATATCAGTAGGCAAATGCTTGTGAACTTTAATATGAGTTGGCAAATGCTTGTTGTCTTGGTACAATCATTGATTGATATATGGCATATTTTGTTGTTTAATTTGTGTTTTTTAAATCCTATATATTTTCATTTACTTTCAACTATAAATTTGACTTGATAGACTAGTATTTAAAATGTCCAAATTCTAATCCCCAACAGCATACATTAATTTACTCTTCTCAAAGAAGTATTTGTAGGCATCAGGATACCTGGAAACGAAGAGGCCATTCCGATAATGCTTCTTTAAAAATTATTACTCAAAATTCTAATCTATTGTGTAGATGTCATGAGTCAAGTTTTAGATTTGAAGAAACCGTCTACAGAAGTAGAAAAAAGAATATTGGGTCAGAAAGGGATAACTGATTTAGCGCACCAGTAAAACATGACTTAGTGCAGTACTCTCACTTTTTTTGGGGGCTTTTTTGGATACCTCAACAAAAAACATGTTGATGTGGCATCATATTTGATCATCTGGCCCTAAAATGAAATATAGAAGCATGTGAGTTGCCAAATAAACTGTTGTACAAAATTGAGAGTGATTTGAAATTTCTACATAAGATTATGAAACACGTAAAAGTTAAGGTACTCCACTATGGAGCCCTCTCCCCTACTTAAGAACAAACAAGAGAGTTAGAGCTAGAAAACTACCATTGAAAATTCAATAACATTGAGTTACATGCAGAAACAACATAGTATTGAGACTGCTTATTTATGGTTATCTTGAATACCAGCTGTTAGCAGGCTACATGGGTTATCATTTTTGTGCTGGCATCGTGCTATTTTGAATGTGGCTTATCTACGTTGGATGGTAAGTTTTCTTTTCAATGCAGTTATCACTGAAATCTCGAGTTTAATAATGCTTGGAGTCTTGCTTTTATCCTTGTCTTTCTTTTATACTTCAGATGTTAGCCACCAAATGTCAGTGACAAACGCTTATTAACTTACATTATTTAAATAGATATAATTTTGCTTTCTTTGAGATGATTATATGGAAATATTTGCAGCCAGGAGAATATTTATAATTAGATTTAGACAGGAGATTTATGTTTATCATGTCTGTACAATGTAATTGGAACGTGATTGTCCTTTTTAATTACATTTAGGATGGAATTTAAGGTAGGGACAAGTTTAATCATCTGAATTTTCAAGAATATTTTGAAATTTGTATACTTATTTTTAAATTTTATTAAGTATAAAATTTATATTGATGAAGTGTCTTAGTACAATCATATATTGATATATGGTATATTTTGCTATTTTAATTCATTTACATATTTGTTATTTTATTTTTACTTTAATTGCATGTATTCACATAGATTCTCATAATTTATCTATTCATATTTTCACATATCTACTTACTTTATTTCTACCTTAATTGCAAATATTCACATAGATTCTTATAATTTATCTCTTCATACTTTCACATATCTACTTACTTTTATTTCTACCTTAATTGCAAATATTCAAGATTCTCATAATTTATCTATTCATATTTTCACATATCTACTTACTTTATTTCTACCTTAATTGCAAATATTCACATAGATTCTTATAATTTATCTCTTCATACTTTCACATATCTACCTGAAATTGAGGATGTCACCTCCTATCCTAGGTCAATCCTCCTATGCATTTAGTGATCTTGCATTGCACAAATTTGACCCAAAATCCAAAGTATTAAATTGAAATGCCCTATTCCTTCCTACCAATCATTAGGATTTGATTATGCATTTTAGTGATCTTGCATGGCACAAATTTAACCCAAAATCCAAAATATTAAATTGAAATGTTCTATTCTAATAATAATTAGGGATTTGATTTTGTTATATTATTTAAACGCATCTATTGAATACCATTAATTGATCATTTAGAAATCATGAAAAATGTTGTGGTGGTATTAAAAGAATCACTTTAAGAACTCTTAATGTATTTTTTTTCAAATAGTATTTAGTTTACATAATTCTAAGGCGATAAAATTCTATGTAGAATCAAGATTATTCTTTACTGTCTTTCTCTACTTTATCTCTTCCTTTTTAATTTTGAATATTTATTTATTGTAATTATCCATTTCAAAATGATATTATTTAATGTAAGTTAACCTATGTCTAGTTTTATGCATTTGTGTTATTAGTCTACAATAAGGTTAGGAAAAATATTTTTCCTTTAAACTTTTGGTGATCTTGATTGATCTTACACCTCTTAGTGTTTCACCATAAGATTATACATCTATTTTTAAAATATTTTAGATTTATACATCCAATTTTTTATAAATTTTAGATTTATAATTCTTGATTGCTTTTATCATTTTAAAAGAACTTATTAATCTTTTGACTACCTACTTAATTCTAATTTATCCATAAAATTATGTTTCCTTTATACTTATGAAATAACTTGATTCCTGACTATATGATTATGCATTGTTGTTTTAAAAATATTTTAGATTTATACTTAATTTTAATTCATCCATAAACCTTTATTTTAGGGTTTGAGATTATATTTTCTAGATTATACTTCATTCATTAATTTTTATTTTAGGGTTTGGGTTTACCTTTTTTTATCCTACTTTCAACCATCCTACACACACTTTCATCATGTAATCTTGTGAAGTTCAACTATCCCATCCTTGAATAGATATTTATCAATATCTTTACATCATGGTCTCTCACTTCCCTTTTATTTGGCTAATATCATGAATAGAATGTTATTGGTTTAACAATTTGAAGATATGTGCACAAAATCTCAAATATTTGAAGATGATATACTGCGCCTTTCAAACGTTGAATGTGGATTGCCCTCAATTGATGAAACTCGTGATACTCGACTCGATTGTCAATTTGGGGCTCGGCAAGGAAACCATTATTCTGAATTATCTTCATTTAAAGTGAAGTGCCCTACATCTCTTTGTGATGTCATTGTATCAGACTTTTGGCTACTTGAAAGCCTGTCAGCTGCCAAAACAACGAGAAGAATTTCATTTGTAAGATGCAAGCTGCCCTGTATGTCCGGTTTTCTCAGCATTCTGAGAAATTTTCCGAGCCTTGAAAAAGTGACAATAAATGAGGTAATATATATTATCTTCTAGGTAGATTTATTCATTTAACCTGAGCACACTTAATTCCACTTTTTCTCTGACTATCCTTTGTGGACTGCAGTGTCTTGTAGAAGAAAGAAATATGGCACCAGGAATAGAGATGGAAATTAGGTCACACATAAATTTTCCAAATGTGAGAGAAGTATTTGTAGACTTTCTATGCACGATGTCTGGCAATGAAGTGGCCATGCTGAATTTTCTTCTGGGTAATGCTTCATCCTTAATAATTATGACTATCAATCTTCCAAGCTGCTGTCCAGAGGCAGGGAGTCAAATTTTAGATTTGAAGAAAGCTTCTACAAAAGTAGAAATAAGAATAAATGATGCACTTCATGCGATCAGAGAGTTAGAGCTGGACGATACCTTTGAAACTTGCTTAAAATAGAGTTGCATACAGAAACGGCATAGTATTGAGACTCTTATATATGGTTATTTTGAATACTAGCTATTAGCAGGCTACAATGGCTTTTCCTTTTGTGCCAGCATCGTAATATTTTGAATATGCTTTTTCTATGTTGGATGGTTATGAAGTTTTTATTTCAGTGCAGTTGTCAGTGAAATCTTGAGTTTAATCATGCTTGGAGTTCTGTTTTTATCCGTCAGATGTTAGCTATCTTTCTTGTGGAAATATCAGTAGGCAAATGCTTGTGAACTTTAATATGAGTTGGCAAATGCTTGTTGTCTTGGTACAATCGTTGATTGATATATGGCATATTTTGTTGTTTAATTTGTGTTTTTTAAATCCTATATATTTTCATTTACTTTCAACTATAAATTTGACTTGATAGACTAGTATTTAAAATGTCCAAATTCTAATCCCCAACAGCATACATTAATTTACTCTTCTCAAAGAAGTATTTGTAGGCATCAGGATACCTGGAAACGAAGAGGCCATTCCGATAATGCTTCTTTAAAAATTATTACTCAAAATTCTAATCTATTGTGTAGATGTCATGAGTCAAGTTTTAGATTTGAAGAAACCGTCTACAGAAGTAGAAAAAAGAATATTGGGTCAGAAAGGGATAACTGATTTAGCGCACCAGTAAAACATGACTTAGTGCAGTACTCTCACTTTTTTTGGGGGCTTTTTTGGATACCTCAACAAAAAACATGTTGATGTGGCATCATATTTGATCATCTGGCCCTAAAATGAAATATAGAAGCATGTGAGTTGCCAAATAAACTGTTGTACAAAATTGAGAGTGATTTGAAATTTCTACATAAGATTATGAAACACGTAAAAGTTAAGGTACTCCACTATGGAGCCCTCTCCCCTACTTAAGAACAAACAAGAGAGTTAGAGCTAGAAAACTACCATTGAAAATTCAATAACATTGAGTTACATGCAGAAACAACATAGTATTGAGACTGCTTATTTATGGTTATCTTGAATACCAGCTGTTAGCAGGCTACATGGGTTATCATTTTTGTGCTGGCATCGTGCTATTTTGAATGTGGCTTATCTACGTTGGATGGTAAGTTTTCTTTTCAATGCAGTTATCACTGAAATCTCGAGTTTAATAATGCTTGGAGTCTTGCTTTTATCCTTGTCTTTCTTTTATACTTCAGATGTTAGCCACCAAATGTCAGTGACAAACGCTTATTAACTTACATTATTTAAATAGATATAATTTTGCTTTCTTTGAGATGATTATATGGAAATATTTGCAGCCAGGAGAATATTTATAATTAGATTTAGACAGGAGATTTATGTTTATCATGTCTGTACAATGTAATTGGAACGTGATTGTCCTTTTTAATTACATTTAGGATGGAATTTAAGGTAGGGACAAGTTTAATCATCTGAATTTTCAAGAATATTTTGAAATTTGTATACTTATTTTTAAATTTTATTAAGTATAAAATTTATATTGATGAAGTGTCTTAGTACAATCATATATTGATATATGGTATATTTTGCTATTTTAATTCATTTACATATTTGTTATTTTATTTTTACTTTAATTGCATGTATTCACATAGATTCTCATAATTTATCTATTCATATTTTCACATATCTACTTACTTTATTTCTGTATTTTAAAATATTCACATAGATTCTTATAATTTATCTCTTCATACTTTCACATATCTACTTACTTTTATTTCTACCTTAATTGCAAATATTCAAGATTCTCATAATTTATCTCTTCATGCTTTCACATATCTACTTACTTTTATTTCTACCTTAATTGCATATATTCACATAGTTTCTTATAATTTATCTATTCATACATTCACATATCTACTCTTGAAATTGAGATGTCAAATTTCCTATCCTAGGTCAATCCTCCTATGCATTTAGTGATCTTGCATTGCACAAATTTGACCCAAAATCCAAAGTATTAAATTGAAATGCCCTATTCCTTCCTACCAATCATTAGGATTTGATTATGCATTTTAGTGATCTTGCATGGCACAAATTTAACCCAAAATCCAAAATATTAAATTGAAATGTCTTTGCTTTCCCTATCAATAGTGGGATTTTTGCTATTGTTTGTTGGGCATTTGGTGATGGAAAATTAAAGCCCGGGTGTTGAGGGGATGGCTGGGGCTCTTGTGTGTGCAAGGTGTTTGGTTTGCATGATTTGCAGGATGATTCTGTGGAATCGAGATTCCATTTGGCTGCTGTCTTGGCACATCATGGCTGGATATTTATTGTAATTATCCATTTCAAAATGATATTATTTAATGTAAGTTAACCTATGTCTGGTTTATGCATTTGTGTTGTGTAGTCTACAATAAGGTTAGGAAAAATATTTTTCCTTTAAACTTTTGGTGATCTTGATTGATCTTACACCTCTTAGTGTTTCACCATAAGATTATACATCTATTTTTAAAATATTTTAGATTTATACATCCAATTTTTTATAAATTTTAGATTTATAATTCTTGATTGCTTTTATCATTTTAAAAGAACTTATTAATCTTTTGACTACCTACTTAATTCTAATTTATCCATAAAATTATGTTTCCTTTATACTTATGAAATAACTTGATTCCTGACTATATGATTATGCATTGTTGTTTTAAAAATATTTTAGATTTATACTTAATTTTAATTCATCCATAAACCTTTATTTTAGGGTTTGAGATTATATTTTCTAGATTATACTTCATTCATTAATTTTTATTTTAGGGTTTGGGTTTACCTTTTTTTATCCTACTTTCAACCATCCTACACACACTTTCATCATGTAATCTTGTGAAGTTCAACTATCCCATCCTTGAATAGATATTTATCAATATCTTTACATCATGGTCTCTCACTTCCCTTTTATTTGGCTAATATCATGAATAGAATGTTATTGGTTTAACAATTTGAAGATATGTGCACAAAATCTCAAATATTTGAAGATGATATACTGCGCCTTTCAAACGTTGAATGGATTGCCCTCAATTGATGAAACTCGTGATACTCGATTGTCAATTTGGGGCTCGGCAAGAAAACCATTATTCTGAATTATCTTCATTTAAGAGTGAAGTGCCCTACATCTCTCTCTGATGTCGATGTATCAGACTTTTAGTTACTTGAAAGCCTCGGAGCTGCAAAACAACTAGGAAAATTTCGCTTCTAAGATGCATGCTGCCCTCTATGTCCACTTTTCTCAACATGCTGAGTAATTTTCCGAGCCTTGAAAATTTGACAATAAATGAGGTAATATAAGTTATATTCTAAGTAGATTTATTCATTTAACCTTAGCACTCTCGATTCTAATTTTGACTAACCTTTGTGGAGTGTGTTGTAGAAGAAAGAAAGAAATATGGCACCAGGAAGAGAGATGGGAATTAAGGAAGACATAAATTTTCCAAATCTTAAAGAAGTATTTGTAGACTTTCTATCGATGTCTGGCAACGAAGTGGCCATGCTGAATTTTCTTCTGGGCAATGCTTCTTCCTTAACAATTATGACTATCAATCTCCCAAGCTGCTGTCCGGAGGGCAGGAGTCAAATTTTAGATTTGAAGAAAGCTTCTACAGAAGTAGAAATAAGAATAACTGATGCAATTCATACACTCAGATTGTTAGAGCGGGACGATACCTTTGAAACTTGCTTAATATAGAGTTGCATAGGTAGTATTGAGACTTATAATTTATAGTTATTTCGAATACTAGCTGTTAGCAGGCTACAATGGATTTTCCTTTTGTGCCAGCATCGTAATATTTTGAATATATGCTTTTTTTCTATGGTGGATGGTTATGAAGTTTTTATTTCAGTGCAGTTGTCCAGTGAAATCTTGAGTTTAATCATGCTTGGAGTTCTGTTTTTATCCGTCAGATGTTAGCTATCTTTCTTGTGGAAATATCAGTGAGCAAATGCTTGTGAACTTTAATATGAGTTGGCAAATGCTTGTTGTCTTGGTACAATCGTTGATTGATATATGGCATATTTTGTTGTTTAATTTGTGTTTTTTAAATCCTATATATTTTCATTTACTTTCAGCTATAAATTTGACTTGATAGACTAGTATTTAAAATGTCCAAATTCTAATCCCCAACAGCATACATTAATTTACTCTTCTCAAAGAAGTATTTGTAGGCATCAGGATACCTGAAACGAAAGAGGCCATTAGATGTAATGCTTCTTTAAAATTATTACTCAAAATTCTAATCTATTGTAGATGTCATGAGAATTAAGTTTTAGATTTGAAGAAACCGTCTACAGAAAGTAGAAAAAAATATTGGAGAAAGGGATAACTGATTTAGCACCAGTAAAAACATGACTTAGTGCAGTACTCTCACTTTTTTTGGGGGCTTTTTTGGATACCTCAACAAAAAACATGTTGATGTGGCATCATATTTGATCATCTGGCCCTAAAATGAAATATAGAAGCATGTGAGTTGCCAAATAAACTGTTGTACAAAATTGAGAGTGATTTGAAATTTCTACATAAGATTATGAAACACGTAAAAGTTAAGGTACTCCACTATGGAGCCCTCTCCCCTACTTAAGAACAAACAAGAGAGTTAGAGCTAGAAAACTACCATTGAAAATTCAATAACATTGAGTTACATGCAGAAACAACATAGTATTGAGACTGCTTATTTATGGTTATCTTGAATACCAGCTGTTAGCAGGCTACATGGGTTATCATTTTTGTGCTGGCATCGTGCTATTTTGAATGTGGCTTATCTACGTTGGATGGTAAGTTTTCTTTTCAATGCAGTTATCACTGAAATCTCGAGTTTAATAATGCTTGGAGTCTTGCTTTTATCCTTGTCTTTCTTTTATACTTCAGATGTTAGCCACCAAATGTCAGTGACAAACGCTTATTAACTTACATTATTTAAATAGATATAATTTTGCTTTCTTTGAGATGATTATATGGAAATATTTGCAGCCAGGAGAATATTTATAATTAGATTTAGACAGGAGATTTATGTTTATCATGTCTGTACAATGTAATTGGAACGTGATTGTCCTTTTTAATTACATTTAGGATGGAATTTAAGGTAGGGACAAGTTTAATCATCTGAATTTTCAAGAATATTTTGAAATTTGTATACTTATTTTTAAATTTTATTAAGTATAAAATTTATATTGATGAAGTGTCTTAGTACAATCATATATTGATATATGGTATATTTTGCTATTTTAATTCATTTACATATTTGTTATTTTATTTTTACTTTAATTGCATGTATTCACATAGATTCTCATAATTTATCTATTCATATTTTCACATATCTACTTACTTTATTTCTACCTTAATTGCAAATATTCACATAGATTCTTATAATTTATCTCTTCATACTTTCACATATCTACTTACTTTTATTTCTACCTTAATTGCAAATATTTAAGATTCTCATAATTTATCTCTTCATGCTTTCACATATCTACTTACTTTTATTTCTACCTTAATTGCATATATTCACATAGTTTCTTATAGTTTATCTATTTATACAGTCACATATCTACTCTTGAAATTGAGATGTCAAATTTCCTATCCTAGGTCAATCCTCCTATGCATTTAGTGATCTTGCATTGCACAAATTTGACCCAAAATCCAAAGTATTAAATTGAAATGCCCTATTCCTTCCTACCGATCATTAGGATTTGATTATGCATTTTAGAGATCTTGCACGGCACAAATTTAACCCAAAATCCAAAATATTAAATTGAAATGTCTTGCGCTTTCCTATCAATAATTAGGATTTGATTTGTTATACTATTATTTAAACGCATTCATTGGAACATTAATTGATCATTTAGAAATCATGAAAAATGTTATAGGTATTAAAAGAATCACTTTAAGAACTCTTAATGTATTTTTTTTCTAAGAGTATTTAGTTTACATAATTCTAAGGCGATAAAATTCTATGTAGAATCAAGATTATTCTTTACTGTCTTTCTCTACTTTATCTCTTCCTTTTTAATTTTTAATATTTATTTATTGTAATTATCCATTTCAAAATGATATTATTTAATGTAAGTTAACCTATGTCTAGTTTTATGCATTTGTGTTATTAGTCTACAATAAGGTTAGGAAAAATATTTTTCCTTTAAACTTTTGGTGATCTTGATTGATCTTACACCTCTTAGTGTTTCACCATAAGATTATACATCTATTTTTAAAATATTTTAGATTTATACATCCAATTTTTTATAAATTTTAGATTTATAATTCTTGATTGCTTTTATCATTTTAAAAGAACTTATTAATCTTTTGACTACCTACTTAATTCTAATTTATCCATAAAATTATGTTTCCTTTATACTTATGAAATAACTTGATTCCTGACTATATGATTATGCATTGTTGTTTTAAAAATATTTTAGATTTATACTTAATTTTAATTCATCCATAAACCTTTATTTTAGGGTTTGAGATTATATTTTCTAGATTATACTTCATTCATTAATTTTTATTTTAGGGTTTGGGTTTACCTTTTTTTATCCTACTTT
>VDFB02157718.1:0-11802 GCA_007258455.2 Sequoia sempervirens | reverse complement strand
GAACAAAGACTTGTAGAATAGAAAAACAATTTGCACAAAGTAATAGTCATGCTTAACAGTTGACTTAAGTCTATAACAAATGAACAAAGCAGCCTGGCTATACATGTCCACCAAGCCATTCCAGCAGTTTCTCATCCACCCACATGCTATTTAATGCATTTCCCTTGCATGTATGCACTGTGTGCCTGCACCTCTAAGTTTCAATCTCTTTTTTTAATTATTTAATCAATCTATGCCTTCACTTTTGCTTAATGGACCTATGCCGTTGCATTTTCCTCAAATTTTTAAAACACAAATGATTTTAAAAGCTATTCCCACAAATAAGAAAAGCCATAGATCTTCTTTGATCAAACAATGCTTTTGCATTTCCCTAATTTTCTTTAAACAGAAATGATTTGTGAAACTATTCTCTACATGCCACTTAATTCATGTTTATCTGGATAGCTTTTAAAATCATTTGTTCTTTGAAAAAAATCAGTCGCTTAGAAGTACATAGAAACAAAGGGATCTAATTACACAAAACATTTAAATACCATAGACTGAGATTGACAATGTGAGCAAAAAAGATCCTTGTCGACCATTTGTTGCATGTAAACAAAGCTACCTAAAAATATTGTTTTGTGTTTGTGGGACTAAAAGTATACATCATGCATTGTACTCATTTATCCACTTTGTTAATGTAACAGGAATAAGTACATACAATCCTGCTGGGGGACAATGGATAACAAGGTCAGGTTGAAGAATTAATACTATTTTCCCCTTGTGCTTCTATTAAATTGTTTGATGTGTGGTGTGTTACGTAGGCTTCTGCTACTACTCAAGATCCATTTTCCAACATATATAAAGATTATTAACTTCCAAGATCCACGACAACATGATTAATACTATGGAATGCTATTGAGTAAAAGCACATAGGCGACGATGTGAACAATTATAGATTTTGTAATCTAGATACTAGCATTAGATGCTATTCATACACAACATTTTCTATTCTCAAACACATTAGGATACACGAGAAACAAAGAAAATGATAGATGTTGACACCTATGAATTAACAAAGCGCCCCCAAATATCAAACATTGACTACGTGCTTAAGGGCGAGGGACTTTGCAGATTGAGTGCTTTTGCATACAATGTTGGTGATTGTTTGTTTAACTCATTACAACTATTGCTTAACAATCGTTACACATCAATTCAATTACAAAATGGAGCTATAGATTACTTCTTGAATTTCCTTCAAAACAAGGACAAAGAAGCAATAAAATCATACAACTATGAACTAGACCCTGATACTCTATATACATTGCACAAAGTACATGATCCACAAACATATTTCCGCAGAATGTGATTGTCTGCAAAGCCACAAGCAGATTGCACAGAAAGTGGATTGTGGGGTGACCTATTTTGCATTCACTGGATATCCAAATGGTTGAATATACAAATATCCCTTTGGTCAAGAACAACAACAAGAAGGTACTTACAGTTCAATAGTTCTGATTACACAGAATCAATCTCTATACTATTTCATGACATGAATTCTTTAAGTGGACACTTTGAACCATTGTTAGAAATTGAAACACAAAACATAAGTTCAAAACAGCCCATAAGTTCACATGAAATAAAAAAACTGTGCCCAAAGTATCCTCAAATATCAAACATTGACAATGTCCTTAGAGCTAAAGGCCTTTGTAGATTAAGCACATTTGCATACAATGTTGGCGATTGTTTGTTTGATTCGCTTCAAGTGCTACTTAACAACCAGTACACCTCAACTCAATTACGCAATGGAGCTATAGATTATTTCCTAGCTTGCTTTCAAAAAAAGGACAAAGAAGCAATTAAATCATATAACAATGAACTAAATCCTAGTACTCTATATACATTGCACAAAGTACATGATCAAGAAACATACTTCCGCAAGATGCGATTGTCTGCAAGCCCATGCATAGCCCATAGCGAATGTGGATTGTGGGGTGACTTGTTTTGCATTCACTAGATATCCAAATGGTTAAAAATACAAATAAGCCTCTGGTCATTGACAACATCAAGAAAGTACTTAGATTTCAATGATTCTGGATATACAAAATCAGTCTTTATACTGTTCCATGATACAAACCCTCTGGATGGACATTTTGAGCCACTTCTAAGAATCAAAGCCCAAAATCTAACTCGCCAATGCTCAACAAGCTTACTCCAACTAAAAAATTTGATCAGAAATCGTCCACAATATAAAAATACTTACTTGACCAAGCCACATGCTTTGCCTAAAAACAAGGAAAATTTGATACCATCTGTCATAGCAAACAATTTTAAACATAAATCAACAATAAGACTTAATCACCTGAAGAACTTGATTAGAAAAGAAAAACAAAAAGAAAGTGTACCTAGCAGCCCAAAGAAAAAAAAAACATTGACACCAATAGAAATTTATAAAACAGCAATACAAGATACACCAAAATACCCATGTGCAATTTTCCAACTGCTCTGTTTGAACAAGGACATCAGGATATTCAAAGAAAAACAAAAACAGCTATACTGTAAGCTACTACAATCAAATTCCTTACCATTCACATATTTCATATGCAATGTATGCTACTTTGCATTGAAACAGTCCACTATTCCAAAGTATGCTACGCCACAGAAAATAAGAACTAATAGACCATTGTGCTATGTGCAAAATTTAACTCAACTAGAAGAACGACTTGTCTCACTTAGAATTGCATTTGCACAGATTTGGGAACTAGGGTTCAAAAGGTCTCAAATAGGCCTAACAGGTTCTATTATAAATGTCCATGTTCACATGAACATTGTACAGAGAGCATTACCACAATCAATTAACAACACACAAACAATTATTGTTTCATTGAAAAGACGCTTAAAATACAAAAATGCATTTCAAAAAGGCATAGTGCTTAAATGTCATCTAGAAAGATTTGACTCAATTAACAAAAGGACACCATTATACAAAATGCGAAGTCACATAAACAAGATTGGCAAAGTTCTCAATGCTGAAGAAAATGAAGACAATGATCCGCAAAATACAAATTGAAGCGAATCAGAACCCGGTGAAATGGAAAATGAAAACCCATCCGAAACATTGATACATGGATTTACTGAGTCTAGAAGTATCCATAACATGGAAGACAAGATTATTGAAATTGCACCTGCAGAGCACAAGTATCCAATTGGAATATTTAAGGACATCTATGCTGAAGAAATGAATTTCCCAACTTTATTCTTTGGCAAACCACATGATAATGACATTGTAAAAAACTTTACGTATCAGAAAATAGTACACTGGGAGCTCTTACAGTCACAAAGAAAATTTGTATATCATACAACAAACATTTTTTTCAAAGCTATAAAGGTACTAATACAACAAGTACTGTCTACAATGACAATAAGAATCCGCAAGGGCCAGTTAAAAGGGTGAAATCTATTTGCGAAAGACGTTAAACACAAACCAAACCTAGAAAAAATTCTTAAATCGGATATTGGATATGTTGATTTCAAAAGAATAAGAATCTCTCCATACTATTCACAACAACTTAAGAAAAATGTATTTGCTATGATTCGACAACTAGGACCACCGACATTTTTCATCACTTTCTCTAGTGCTGAGCAAAATTGGGATCCACTAATTCAAACATTACAAGAGCTGCACAATCTACACCAATCAGCACAAAATCGTCAAGAATCTAATCAGCCAACACACGTTGACAAATTTGAACTAATCAAAAAAGATCCTATCACTTGTGCACATTACTATAAACATAGAATCAATGCAATAAAAAAATGATACTTACAGATGACTCTTTCTTTGGAAATGTCATTGATTACTTCTCAGTCACTGAGTTCCAAAATCGAGGAGATGAACATGATCATTTTCTCATATGGGTTAAAAATGCACCAATCTACACAGAAAATAACAACATGGACATCATAGCTTTTGTTGATAAGTATATTACTTGCGAAATTGAAAATTTGGAACTTCCTTTGGTAATGCTACACAAACACCATCATACAAAGAAATGCAAGAGATCAAGAAAACAACTTTGTAGGTACAATTTTCCTTTCCCACCAATGCAAAAATCAACTATACTTTTACCAATACTCCAAAAGATTGAAGCGATAACTGCAAATGCCACTAACATCTTTTCAAAACTCCAAAAAGCAAACTATGACAAAACATTCACTTTTCAAATGTTCTTAAAAGAATTGAACTTAACTGACAATGAATACATTGAAGCTTTGAGCTCAACATTAAACAGGCCTACGCTTTTCTTACAAAGAAAACCATCACAAATATGGAACAATAGTTTTTCAAGGAAAATTCCAGATCTTTGGAAGGCTAATACAGATGCACAATTTGTCTTGAATGCATATGTTGCTGCTATGTACTGTAGCTCATATATTGCAAAAGTAGACAAGTCAATGACATATGCATTCAAAAGAATACGTACAGACCACAAGCAAGACAATATTGATGCAATATGAATTGTAAGTAAACTTGGAAATGCCATGCTTAGCTTGCAACAAATGTCATCACAACAAGCTGCACATATTGTTCTGTCATTGCCATTAAATTATAGTTCAAGAAAATGTATATTCATTGATACACGATATGACAATGATCGCACATTTATACTCAAATCTGTTAAATAATTGAGCAATGAGCCAGATGAATCAGAAAACATCCTTGCAAAATCTATTATAGACTATTATTTAAAACGTCCTCAGACACTGGTGGACATGTCTTGCAGAATTTGTTTCAAGATACAACAAATACGGTGCTACAATTGAACCAAAGGCCAAACCCAATGTGATACGGTTTATCAATTTCAACAAACATTTTGATATAGAGAATCATTGTAGAGAGCAATTGGTTCTCTATGTTCCATTTACCATTAATGAGCATACACTCAAACAAAACTTTGACTCTTGGGAACATGCATACATGTACCATGGACAAACCATTCAAACAAACAGTGCAAAGTTCATCCACAACACAAACTCCGCATGGGGTGACATTGGCAAAGCTATAAATGATCTTCAGTCTCTTGAAGATGAAAAGCTCATTGACCTGCCAATGCAAACAAAGCTTTCCCAGAAAGAACTATATGACATTCAAATAGACCTTCCAAACATAGGTCATTCTAACCCAAATACCACGTACTCCAATGGATTTGAAATTACAAAGCACCCATAGATTATAGATAACAATGAATGCTACAAGTTAAGATGAATGTTAAATAAAGAACAACAAGCAATTGTTAAGGATGTTCTCATAAAAAAGATGAAAAATCCACAAAAGCCATTACACTTGTTTTTGACTGGGGGAGCTGGAACAGGAAAGACTTTTACAGCAAAAGCCATCTACCAAGCTCTCATTCGCATGTATAGCAATTTTGTTGACAATAATCCAGACAAACCCAAGGGCTTATTAACTGCATATACAGGTAAAGCAGCATATAACATAGGGGGATTCACATTACATTCAGCATTTCACATACCTTTTAACACATCAGAATTCCTGCCACTGAACACTGAAGTGCTTGACACTCTGTCAAAGCACTATGATCAATTGTGCATACTTCTTATAGATGAGATATCATTAGTTGGCTCAACATTTCTATGGTATATTGATAGAAGACTACGAGACATAATGCAAATGCCTACAACATACTTTGGGAACCTTGATACCATATTTTGTGGTGACCTTTACCAGGCACAACCTATCCTTGACTCTGTGGTTTTCAAAAATAGGCCTACTCCAATTGAATTAATGCCTTATAGTTTTTGGAAAAACCACATAAAATGCTATTCATTAGTGACTACCATGAGACAAAAAGATGAAATATTTATTTCAATCCTTAATAGACTACGAGTAGGCATTCAGAGAACTCATGACATAGACTATATCAACAAAATTTGCTTTCGTCCTGTACCATTAGATCCATTGCTTCCGCACCTTTTCTATAGGAGAGTAGACGTTCAAGCACATAACAACAAAATGCTATCAATCATTCCAACCCAAATGATTATGCTAGATGCGATAGATGAAGTTAACGAGGACCTTAATGCAATATGAGTGTACAGTCACACAATGACACTTCCATCACAAATATGCTTGAAACCAAACATTCTTGTTGAGCTTTATGCAGGCAATTACAATGTTCAAGATGGCCTCGTCAACGGATCAGATGGAATTTTTAAAGCATATACATCACAAAACAATATTGATATTGTTTGGATTACATTTAATGACCCATCAATTGGACATCACCAGCGCACAAAACTAGCACATTGCTATTCTACTATCATTGACAAAGACTGGGTGCCTATACAACGCATTGCTAGGCCAATCCAAAAAATAACAATAAACAAGAAAATTACAACTAGAAAACAATTCCCAATACAAGTAGCATGTGCACGAACCATACATCGATCCCAAGGATTAACTATGGAGGCATTGGCTTTTGATCCCATAGGCATTAGACAACATGGACTAACCTATACAGTTTTGTCACAAACAAAATCAGTAGAATCATTATTTCTGTTACAACCTTTAACTACAAAATACTTCAAAGTTAAAGACAAAATACAACTAGAAATGTCTCGTCTTTAGACATGTGCACAATGGAAACTTGATAATCTAAACACATGTTCAAAAAACAAATCACATATGCTCCTATGTACATTGAAAACTCGTAGCTTGAAAGCACATGCATAAGACATTGTCAATGACTATGGCATAATGCAATCTGATATCTTGTGTCTCCAAGAAACACATATGTATCCCTTTGAGCTAAATACCTTGCTGCAGTATTTTGATAGCTTCTCTGTACATAACATACATGGCATAGCAACTTTAACCAGGAAACATTTGCTCCTGTCAAAAACAACACAACATGAAACCTCAAATATTGAAGCCATCACATTAACAGTAATGCTATCTGAAAATGAACTCAATGTTTGTAATATTTATGCAAGACCTGCAACTGCCATCGATGAAGTAATCACAATCTTGCAACTAATTATTGGATCCACAAATTCAGAAAACATGTACATTTTAGGCGATTTTAATGTCGACATGTCTTCAGAAAGCAGAAGCAAAAAAATGCTTCACAGTTATATGCAGCAGAACAATATACAATTTATGTTGAACCAACAACACAACATGGGCAACTCAGTCATTGATCACATTTGGTCCAACATGACTACAAATATATGCTCTATCTATATATCAAAAGCATATTGGACTGATCACAATCCAATTTTCCTAAAATTGCATGCTGCACAATAGACAAATTCAACTTTAATGAACTTATAGCCTTATATCACCTTTATGCATTGCAATGTCTTTTCCAATGCTATATCCATTATTTGTAGGAGATCTATGGATGAAACTAAAAGACAGTCAAAGCAAATACAAACCACACAAGAAGAATCAACACAACGGTAAAGTGCTCATAGTATTATTCCTTCATACTCATTCACCCAAATCACAAATATTCAAATAACATTGTTCCAATTCTTTGCAGGACACCAAAAGATGTATCAAAAAGACAAGCAAAACAAGTGCAAATTGCACAGGAAGAGTCAGCACAACGGTAAAGTACTTTGTTCTTCATTGTACCGCCATTTGCCCAGCTTGCTAATATTAAATTAGCATTCAATTGACATTATCCTTGTTCCTTGTAGGACAAGAGTCAAGAAACCTAGGATTGTTTCAATCGAACAGCTAAATGCAAAAAGAGTTGGAGACACCTTCCAAGGTGATGTCCTTGTTGTCTACAAAGCAACATTGGATAAGGCCAACAAAACACGGGAAATGCTACTTGCTAATCTGACAGATCACAAAGCAGAAATGACAATCACGTTAAATGTTAGTGGAAACCTTGTGTATCAACATGAGCCTAAAATAGTCCCAGGGTCAGCTATTTCAATCTCAGATTTCCAAGTTGCACCTAGGACAGATTATGACAGAGGTGACTGTGATTGCATTCTGATTTTAACAGACATAAGCACCACTGAAAACATCCCCTGCCTCTGTCAAGAGTACAAATTCATTCCAAGTACGACTATCAGCCAGTTGCTATCAACTGTAAATGAGTACCCAGCTGGCACAATAGCTGTGCTGGTAGTTGGTGCCAGGAAAATGGGTACCCAATTTGCAGTTGACATCAAAGATGGCCACACTGACATAGACAGAGCACAGGTATTTCGGTCTACAGAACTTTTACCTCTTCTTTCAGTTTCAAGCTTTTAATGTTCTACAGTGGTCTCTATAACAATTTTCGTAACAAAATCTAATTCTCTCATTGAATTGCAGCTGCTATTACGGTCAACATATGAACAACAATACTTTGCACTCGAAGACCAGTTGCATACAAATAAAACACCTACAATGCTTTTCAAGAATGTTGTAAAAAAAATAGATCAAAAGAACACATTTCACACATGTCGATCAACATTCATCTGTACCTTGAAAGACAAAAGAAGCTTGGAAAAACTCAACAGCCTGTTACATTCAACTTTCAAGGTAACAACATTCTTTTTTAAAAAAACTAGTGCATCCAAACTTGTATTTTTTTCTCCTCTAACAATTTTGAACCATATTCTATAGGTTTCTGGTACTCTAAAAGTAGCAAATGCATTTTCCAATCCATTTCATGCATGCTGTCCAAAATGCAAATTCAAATTCGCTGCTTAAGGCAAACTCCAAGAAAAAACTGCTCACTACAAACAGTGCAACTAGCAAGTCAATTATACATTATGTTTACAACTTAAAACTACCATAACAACTTATGACAATCAAACAATTCAGTCTTTAATTGACCAAGTCACCATGCACCGTCTATTGCCCACACTGCAAAGGCTCAGCTATGAAGACTATATCAAGGACAAGTCAGCAGTGATATTCATCCTACGGGACTTCAGTGCTGAAGGACATTTTAGCCTTGACCAAAACAATGCCATTGTTGAAGCCATTTGCATTGACAAATAGACAGGAAACATCACCAGAAGGTAATAAGGTCATTCATATGTAAAATTTTTCTCTTTTGAACCAGCACCTCAAATCATTATCCATACAAACTATGTTTCTAATACATAGCATTTTGTTGGCTTTACAGGAAACTAGGAATACAGGAGCATAGATTTACATTGTTCAGACTTTTACTTTTTTGCCTTTCCATGCTTCAAGACATTTCATTGGTTTTCACATGTTAAAGACATCTTTGGTTTTAAAATACTCTATTGCTATTATACATTTAGACACTTCTATAGGTTAGTATGTTAAAGTCTTCTTGAATATGGACATCTGAAACTCTAGTTTTGTTTTTGCACCTATGAAGACAATGGTTCTCTATGTACGTTTGACATATATGTTCAATAATTATTACCCCTCCATGCATAATTCCATTCAAACTATATAGTTTAAATGTTCCCTTTTGCATTCTATCCTTCCTAGCTTTTCCAATATTTGCTTGCTGATTCTTACGTTTTCAAGAGTTAATGGTGACCAAGTAGAAGTTGTTATGGTTGCACACTTTAGACCCATTAATAAGTTACTTGAGACAATAAATGGTTATTTTCCTCTGGCTTTTTTCATTTTTATGCTATTACTGCAACCAAGTCTCGCCCCTGCTTTTATGCATTGTACTTTATAGTCACTTTTCCATCATGCATTCTAATGTATAGAGTACACTCCTGTATACACAAATCCATATGTTGCTTTCACTGCATATATGCATATTTACATGTATATATGCCTCTATGTCCATATGCACATATGCACATATTCATGTATGCATGTATTCATCTAAGCTTCTATGTATCCCTGTATGCAACTGCGTATACATGCGTCCATGTATTTATGGATGTGCCACTCTAGCCTTGTACCAATTTATTATGTTATATGGATATCGCATATAGTAACACTAATTAGCTCTTTCACTGTACATAGCAGTTGTTTTCATAAATGCCAGATCGAGCTTATATGTATCAGGATACATATATACTCACACTAAAAACTACTGAATTATGATCTCTATTGTCCCATTTTTCGTAGACATGTTACTATTGCAATCAAATGTGTAAAGCATTCGTGTCCAAAGAAATTAGATACAGGAATGGCAATATGTTACACAACCTTGTCTTATGCCTTTATAGCAGTTTTTTCATTGCATTTCAAGAAAACCAAAAACTAGAATTTTATTCATATTATTTCATCTATGGCATTTACAACTTTTCCAATAATTATTACAAGAATAGAGTTCAGTGTTGAATAGTTCTATTGTTCATGTGATGGCTTCAACATTGTTTGTTCCAAATTGCATTATCTGACAAAGTTAACATGCAAAAACCAAAGTGTCCATTGTGAACACTTATTTCATTCCATGGGACCACATTTCTTTGATGAGTTTTTTTAAACAATTTGCTTCCCTTCTATATGTTTCCATATTTTGCATATGTGCCTATGAGCACATTAACTATAACAGTTCACAAAATTCCTTTATCCTATATGCTTTCATCATAGCGAAAAAGCTCAAAGTAATTGTAGAATCTAGGTTTTGAGAACACAGGCTTACAAAACACAAAAACAACACACACAAAGTAATAAAGATGCATAGCAAGTGGCTTAACTCTATATTAAATGACCAAAGTACCCTATCCATGCATGGTCACCAAGCCACTCCAGCGCGTTCACCTCCAACCAGATGTCATTTAATGCATTTCATTTGCATTCATGCATTGCGCTCACATTTTCCCCAGATATTTTAATTTACTTTAATTTGTATTCATGATTACGCACTTCTGAAATTAACTCCTAAACTATGCCTTGCTTAAACTTCTATTTAATCAATTTATGCGTTCGCATTTTCCCGAGTTTTTAAAACGAAAATGATTTATAAAGCTACTCGGACGAATAGAAAAATAGATATATGCTAATTTTCCAATATATAAAATAGCTCTCCAAATTCAAACTGTACAAAAAAATAAGTAATATGTTAAATGGCGAAATGTGATTGGCCAATGCTGCCAGTTAAAAGCATTCTGGGCAAATGCATAGGAAAATTAAAAATGGGTTCACAGGAAAGAGCTTTTGATTCTGAATCCATATGCATACTTTGATTAAAACTAGTGGTTGAAGGTACATAATCCACTGATGCAAACTCAATGCATTGAATGGCATCTGACTAAAGGGGACGCTGTTTGGATTGCTAGTTACTCTTTGAATATATAACAAGGTTCAAGGAAAAAACTCTCATTATCACACATGTTGACATAATTTTCATTCCAAACCTCTCTTTATGAGACCGCTTTGTAGTAATAAAAAATATACAAACTTTACAAGCCTCACATGCAACCATGCATCTTTCCTGGAGATACACATATACATGCATCCATGTGTACTGCAATACATGCATCTATGTACACATGCAGCCATGGATATATGTATCTATGCAACTTCATATGCAATCCATGGATATTTCCATACATGTATATTTAAGCATTTATGTATCTAGCTATGCATCTATCTATCTATCCATGCAACTATGTTTCTATGTATTCTTCACCTATAGATTTGCATCCACGATATATGTATGTGGTTATGTGTTTCTATGCAATGCTAATGTGCATTCATATCCATTTTGGAGTGTGTCAAATGTCGAGTGAATACATCTATCCATAGATACATGTACCTATGCATCTATGGATACCATGATAGATGTCCACATCCATGTATCTATGGATACATGTACATCAAGTAGCTCGGTTCTAGGTCTTGACTCT
>VDFB02157717.1:0-35285 GCA_007258455.2 Sequoia sempervirens | reverse complement strand
GACTTCCTCACAAGATGCCTCAAGCTTTTCATCATTAAGCAATTTTTCATCACCTTCTTGCTCCTGCAAGCATTTTAGAGAGAGATTACTTAACAGTTTGTAATTACCCAAAGAAATACAATACTAGAATCATACAAAGTTTACTATCTCAGATTATAGCATGAACACATGAGAATTTATGCATAATGTTAGAACATGAATAAGTAAATCATTCTAAAAGAGAAGTATATATATCAAAAGATCATACTAAAGGGATAAAGAAACTTATCTTTATATAATTTTGATATAACTCTTTCTTCTCAAGAATGCTAATCTCAACACAAAAAAAATAAAAATCTGTCCAACTCAGATTTCTTAGATGCAATATGCAGCCGGCATATAAGATCAGGCCTCTCAAGGCAACGTCATAGATTATGCACCAAGAGAATGATATTGAAGATCTCAAAATGAAAGAGAGAGAGACACAAGGGATCTCAATTAGGGATCACTAATCAAGAGAAGGACAACACAATCTTTTCTGCACACAAGATCAAAAACAACGATTGCACAATATAGCAAATTGAATTTCAGCCTAGGAAACAATCAAGGAATACTTATCTCTTAATAGCATTCTTCAGATCTATTTCAATTGATCCCAATTAGACTTGTGCATCCTCGCAGATAAGCTCCAAGACTTCAATACTGTTTAGCCTTCAATCGCTTTAAAACCAGCTGCAGGAGAGACTTGTCTTTCACAACTGGTTTGGGCAGGAGTGGCGAAGTATCTCTTTTGTTGAACTTATTGCGGATCAACCACCAGGTGGAATGAATGTAACGCCAATCAGGAGATATAGGGCTGATGGCTCTGGCCGACGCCACTCTGCCATCATTCGCAGATTACCAACATTAGACTTGTGATTGTCGCCCTCCTGGTGACGTCAAACAAGATTTGCATAGATCTGAGGAACTTCCCCGAACAAGTGACAAGGAGACTCTTGATTGCAGACTGATCCCAAACAGTGATGACGGGAATGAATGAGATCGCTCCTTCAGTCATGAGCCTACGGCTAGCCAACCGTGGAAGGAGAGATGATAGAGTCCGAAATGTCACCGGCCAGGTCCGTAAAAAAAAAAAACATCTCCTGTGCCACTGTCCCGAAATCAATAAAAAAAATATAGCCTTTGTGCTCTCGATAGAGCTGCGCCCACGAGTTCGTGAGATTCCCTCTGTTGACCTTCCGTCACGATTGTGATCGAGCATGAATATGCTGCGGATTGATGCCCGATGCAAGGTAGAGCTCCGTCTACCAGATGCGTTGGAAGTTATCTGGGTCATGTCCTCCAGGCCCGATTAGTGGCTATAGATTGCACTCCAATGAACATTCGTCGCCCGTATGTAGAAGGTTCCAGCAAATTACGGAAATCCCAAATTCGCGAATGAAGATGCCTGATTTGAAACAAGACTCGATCTTCAGAGACATACGCCAATGACATTAGGCTCCGCCCAAGGTGGCGTCGCCTCACCACAAACGCCAAGATGGAGGTTGTCCTCTTTTCCGAATTCAGGAGCTTGACCGACAATGCTAGCAGTTTGTGAAGGCTTCCAGACGCCCGGCAGAATGGAATTGGTATTGGATGCCTCGCCAAGAGTGACACTAATGGATTGGTTCGGTCTTTGACCAATGATCTGTTCACGATTCTTAGTGTGATGAACTCCAGCGACAATGCAACAATCTCCGGTTGATATTCCTTCGTCCGCAACTCTCAAGAGAGCCGAACAAAAGTAATCCACATGAAGGACGATCTAGTGAAGGTTTCCGTCTCCGCCCAATTAGCCAGATTATGAATCCAATTCCAAGATTATGCATAGACAAATCTGATTAAATCTTTCCTTAACCCGCTCTGATACCATGTTGAAAACAAAGGATCAGATTTAATGCACAGAGAATTAATTCAAATCAGACAATAACACAGTAGATACCCTGGGAAAACCCTCCACTTGAGGGAGAAAAACCCAGCAACAAAGATCCTCTTGTATATATAAAAATGGCAACAATTCTCTTTACAATGAGGCCATTCACAAGGCCAATATCCAGCATCAACTCTGGATGCAATAACAGATGATAATCTGCTCTTCCTTGTGATCTAAATCTGCACCTAGAGAGATTCGCAATCTGCTCTTGAAGGAATTCGCACTTGGATGAAGGAATAATCAGAGCTTGCTTGATTGATGATCAAGGAGAGAGAGGTGGTCTCTTATAAATGCATGGCCATAATAGACCTCACAAGGTCGGCCTCAAACATAAGTTACAATTTGAATAAGTCGGCCAAGATACAAAACAGTTACAACTCATAAATGATGTCGGCCCCAAGGAGTTAAGTAACCTTTACATGTTGGCCAAATCATAACACACAAAATAATTATACATGTCGGCCAAATCATGAGACACAAATAATAAGAGGTAAATTGAATAGCCGATGGCTACATTCAATTTAAGACTTTCTCAAGGAATGTGAGCTGGAAGGATCAACCGACGCCATATAAATATTTAATAATTCTAAGACCTAAAGGACCATGTGTATAGGTTAATGGATCACTCTATGTGGTATGTAACTAGGTCAACTTGCTCAACATTTGTGAATTCTTGTGATATCTTGATTTACTTGGCTATAAGATCAACCAACACATCAGAACTGAGTTTGATATAGGTGTGGTTAGCCGGTTGTCACCAATATTGTGTAGGTGATGGATGCTAAGAGCTAACTATCATATCTGAAGGGTTAGCCAACTTTTATTGTTAGCACAGAGATGAAGGATTCCGGGAACATGTCATGCCCCTGCCATTTGCAGATCGCAGTACTGAATTATGGCGTTGAAAAACTGTCATGCCCCTGCCATTTACAGATCACAGTACTGAATTATGGTGTTGAAAAGCAGATAAATAAATTAAATAAATTAAATAAATAATAATAATAATAATAATAGTTTTTTGCAAAAGGGGCCGACTCAGAGTATAGAAAATTTACTACCAACAGGAGGCCGACTCGGATTGTTTAGAAATGAAGGAGGACAGGAGGCCAACTCAGATTATTTAGAAGGGGCCGACTAAGATTAATAAAGGCAGCGTCCAGCTTTGAAAGGGTATGGCTCTTGCCAAGGGTAAGGAGTTTTATGAAGATGCATGACTCCTTCCAAAAAGGAAGATATAAAAAGAGAGAACAAATGAGTGGAGAGGGCATCAATTGGAATGAAGTGAGCAGATTGGAAAAAAAAGAATAAGGATTGAAAATTATACGAGATCTATTAGATTAAATATTATTGCCAAGAATATATTTGGGAAGTAAGTTTATATTATATATATATATCATGCAAAACTGATTTTGTAAGTTTTTGAAATTAATTAGAAATATATATATATATATATGATAATGCCCATTATTGATCCTTATAAGTAATTATGATTCTTCCTTTATTATAAATATGGATAATAGATTGTTATAATAATCTATTTTGAATTTAGAGAAGTAATTACAAAACAGGAAGGCCGATCAACCTTTCGAGTTCATGAGAGGTGAAGGCCCAATAGACCCGCCATCAAGTACACCACCCCCGAGATGGAGTGCTTGTGGGCTGGGAGGCAAATGTGTGCTCTCAAGCTTGGTAGAAGGGAGGTAGTCTTCATGCTCTTATCAAGCATGCAACCCCAAGATGGAGCGCTTGTGGGCTGGAAGGTAAATGAGTGCTCCAGCACCTCCAAGGTGGACTGAGGGATGGAAGGGCAGCCCACCTTCCATGCTCCCGCAGTACAAGGACAACCAACCTTGAGATTGCGGTTTGCAACCATTTCGACGAGTTCCTAATGAGATTATAACAAGGAATCCACATTGGAATGACTATTGCATTAATTCGATTTTTATGTGACTAATGTCCATGGATATCATGATGTTTACTAATGATTAGTAATATGTATATTTTTCATGGCTTATGATCTAGTGTCAATTTCTGGTGACTAATTTTGTGTGCAAGACCTAAATCATGATTTACATCTTCTAAAGGGCATTTCAATTGGTAAATTTACAATCTTAAATGCACTAAATTTCTTATTTTGGATGCTGATTGTGCTTTTAGGAAAAAATCTAGGAATATCTCAAATAGGGGACCTTAAAGAACTATCCATGATATGATACAAGAGTAGTTTATGAATGAAAACGTAGTGGTTACTGGTTAGTATGCACTTCTGCGAGTGCTGGATTTACTGGATTTACAAAGATACGTAAGAAGTTGTTCGCTTTACCTGATGAAAATTTGAAATGAAGAGCTTGCAATGATTTAAATGGATTTTTAAAGGAATATATTTGACATTTTGAAAATGTTTTAACATAATCTACTTCTGTATTCCATTTTTAAGCTAAAAATGTTTGAGGCAGGTGTATTTTGCTCTAGCAATGGCTGCCATGGGAGTCTCTCAATCAGCAGGCCTTGCCCCCGACCTTGCAAAAGTCAAATCCTCTGTCAATTCAGTGTTTAGAATTCTTGACCGTTTATCTAAGATTGATGCAAGTGATGTCTCAGGGACTACCGTAGATAATGTAAAGGGTGACATTGAATTTCAGCATGTCAGCTTTAAATATCCAACCCGTCCAGACGTGCAGATTTTTCGCGATTTATGCTTATTTGTCCGTTCTGGACAGGTAAATGTGTTAAATTCCACTCTAATTGATTGATTGAATAAAGCAATAGTTCGCAATTTGAAACAACGATAGATGTATTCCGAGGTTATCAATTAGGCTACCAGACAAATGCCTCGAAACTTACTGATAGTTCTAGCCTTTGTTTTGATTGGACAGACTGTTGCTCTTGTGGGGGAGAGCGGAAGCGGTAAATCAACAATCGTTGCACTTTTGGAGCGATTCTATGATCCCGATTCAGGCCGAATATTACTTGATGGAATTGAAATCCAACAGCTTCAACTTAAATGGTTGAGAGAACAGATGGGTTTGGTGAGCCAAGAGCCCATTTTGTTCAATGATACTATCCGCGCAAATATTGCTTATGGAAAGGAGGGCGTGGCCACTGATGAGCAAATCGTAGCAGCTACTGAGGCTTCCAATGCTCACGGGTTCGTCTCAAGCCTTCCCCAAGGATACAACACTACTGTTGGGGAGAGAGGGGTGCAATTATCCGGGGGTCAAAAGCAACGAATTGCAATTGCACGAGCAATACTAAAAGATCCCAGGATACTTCTCTTAGATGAAGCTACAAGTGCCCTAGATGCCGAATCAGAACACATAGTTCAAGATGCATTGGACCGTGTAATGGTAAACAGGTCCACTATTGTTATTGCACACCGTCTTTCAACAATTAAAGATGCAGATCTCATAGCAGTGGTGAAGAATGGAGTGATAGCAGAACAAGGAAAACATGATGATCTGTTCTACAGGCGAGATGGGGTCTATGCATCCCTGGTGAAATTGCATAAGTCAACCTCATAGTACTTGCCTTGAAACAGAGAAATTTCAAGATTTGTCTCAGGTGCATTTCATTTACCGCCCCAGCACACATTATTGGCAGGCAGAGAGAAGCAGACCTAAAGTTTTGCCGCTAGTAAATGTCTTTTTAGGTCCATAAAATGTAATAGAAACAGATAAGATAAGATGTATATATCTACCAAAATAGCAAAGTAAATAATAATTTGAGAATTAACCTTTGGTATCAAAGAGTGGAAAGATGCATTACGGATGAAGAATTGGAAGAGGAATTGCGGTAAGCAATTATAGAAGCTATACATCAGAGCTATAACAAGTAAAAACTCCATTGAAGTTTTATGAATAAGAGACATGATTTTGCCAGTAAAAGAGAGAACAGAAACAAATATCTCAAAACGGGGCTCCTGTGTTTTCTGGGCTTCTCAGTACGTTATAAACTGCGAGAATTGGCAGCTTCTTCATTCCATTTGTTACCTATTTTGTTGCAGGTGCTTTGAAACAATCTCTCCCCTGGAAAGATGGCACAGTACAAGGAACTTCGAAGGATGAGCTGCAAAAACATTGTAATGTTATCTGGATATGTTTTAGTGCACAGGGGAGAGGACAAGTAGTTGTGCAGGGTCTAATTGTTGTTATAGCAACTTTCAATAGTCTGTACGACTACAGGCCTCTCTCCTCTTATATTAGATGGCACAATATTGGGTGAAGAGTTTATTACAGGAGTATTTCTATCTATGCATATTCTTACATATTTAATTTAATTTTAATAATTTAGATGTATAGATTTTTATATATTCATTTTATCTGTCTGCACATATCTCTATTTATGTTTAGGTTATTTGTCTCTCAGATTTAAAGTTAAAATATTTTGAAACAAGTTTACAATAGTGAGGGCAACCTCAACGTGAGGTCCATCATTTTCTTATGTTTTCACGTGCTCTTGATAAGACTTGCTTTGGGTATTGACACTCATGAACTTACACATTTATGTTTTACATGATGGTTAGGATCGTGAATTTGTGTAAATGTTGATACTTCATGGTTGTATTGGATGATATGTTTTGAGATTATTGTGATGATTTGGTTAGTTGATGACTATGCATTACTCATTATCTATGTGAGGGATTTACAAGTTGTATATAATTTTTATTTTGTGATTAGATTTTAAGTGGGGTTTCAATTATGTTAAGGTGATTATCTATTTAATCTAATTTTGATTTGGTAACAATTTGATTAAGGATGTTTGAACATGGTGGAATTTTGGAAAGAAATTTGTGAAAAATTATTATGTGATAAATGTAAATTATGCATGTGTAGTGATAGCAAAGTTAGATGATTCCTATATACATAATTTTGCGAAAATGAGCAAAGAAGACCGAAAAAGAGCAAGAGATTTGGACAAGTGAGCGTGGGGTGATGTCGACGAAGATAGATGCTCCACCAAAATTACTGAGAGGATAGATAGGTTTCTACTTTTGGGGGATTGGGAGAGGCAAAATGACATGTGTGAAGTGATGATATTGTCTTACACTAGGCCGGGCCACTTTTCAGTTCAGTTATCTCTTCAACCTGATGTGACACCAAAAGGAAACCTATTCAAGTTTGAAAATATGTGGTTAAGAAGATACATTGACAAATTTGATTGCAACATGGTGGGATGAGCTAAACATATGGAACCATTCACACTTATACAAAATTAGTAAGAAGTTAAACTACGTGAAAAATACGTTGATGGAATGGAACAAGCTGCATTTCGAGAATATATTTCAAGAAAAAGAACGGATAGAGCAGGATCTAGCTACTCTAAATGAACACATCATTGAGAAATTAATGCAGAATGAGGAATATGAAAATGAAAAATCTTTGAAAGAAGAACTAGTTGAAGTCCTAAAGTGAGAAGAATGCTTTTGGAGGAAAAAATCCACAAAGACTTGGTTAAAGGAGGGAGACAAAAACACTAAGTACTTCCACAAAATAATTGTTGCAAATAAGAGCAGAAACATAATCACAAAGATCAAAAGGGAAGATGGGACAATGACACAGTCACTGGAAGAGGTAAATAACAAAGTAGTAATATTCTTTGAAACAATTCTAATAGAGAAGCTCTAAAGCATAGACATGTAAGGGTCAAGCTCCTCAAATACATCCCCAACATAATCAATGAGGAATAGAATGAGGTCCTCTCTCAAAAAATCAATTTGGAAGAAGTGAAATTAGCTACATTCTAGCTAAACCCAGACAAAGCTCCTAGACCAGATGGTTTCCCAGCGAGCTTCTTTCAAAAATTTTGGGATACTGTTGGGGAAGATTTGACATTGGTTGTTGAAGAGTTGAGAAGAAAGATGACAATGTTGGGGGCACTAAACCATGCATTCCTTGCCTTGATTCCCAAGAAGAAGGATCCATGAACCATGAATGATTTTAGACCAATTGCATTATGCAACACAATCTACAAAGTGGTAACCAAGATCATTACTAATAGACTCAAGATTGTACTTAATGGGGTCATCTAAGAAGAACAGAGTGGGTTTTCCCCTAGGAGGTCAATTGTAGAAGGCATCATCATTGTTGGAAATAGGATGCCATTTAATTGCAAATCCTAAACATTAATTATTTCATGTATCTCCTAGATTCTTAGAATGTGTTCAACAACACTAAGATTAGGATGAGATTAATTATTTGGATGAAATAAACCATGAAATTGACATTAGTAGTTATTCCTAAATAATAGGAGCATGTGGGTGCACACATGGTAAGGTGACATTCACCTTGTGTTCAGTTAAATATACGGAGTAACAGTTAACACTTCTGTATGCATGTAAAGATCCTCGGAGTTAGGATTTGATGTTTGCATGCTTGAAGTTCAGTTAAGTTGAGTTAAGTTAAGTTCCAGTTCAATTAAGTTATGGTTTAGTTATCTTCAGTTGCATGCATGTTGGTTATTTTGAGTTGCATGTAGTTAGCTTCAGTTAACTTGGAATGCATGGCTAATAACTTGAGTTGTATGACAGATAACATGGACTACCTCCAATTAACAGGGGATGACCATTCTTGCATGAATGGTGTTGAGTAAATGTTTCAGTTAACTATAAATCACTTGGAGCCAACTTGGGCGCCCAAGATGCTTTATTGGATTTACCTCTCATGCATGATAATATATTTTTGAAGGCTTAGTTAAGTAGGATTACTTAAGGGCACCAACTTTGAGGAAGAGTTTTGGATTTATCACCAAAGTGAAGGATGAGTTGTAGCTTCAGTTTGGGATGCCCAAATGGATGAAGCACATGTTTTAGCATTGTTATTCACAAGATAACTCTATTTGCATGAGATATGGCATACCTTTTATGGATAGGGCTTGTGTATTGTAATTGTAACTCATGTTGAGTTTACAAAGTTGATTAAAACCTATATATCTCAAGCAAGTTGAATAGAGTTGAGAGAGTTTTTATTTGCAGGTGTGAAGAAGATTGGTAAAGACAAAAGAAGCATTCTCAAGCAAGAATTGGAGCTATTGTAATATAGAGATTGAATAATAGAATAATTCTTGGTGGATTTTTCTCCCGAAAGGGTTTCTCCACGGTATATCTTGTGTGATCTTTCTAATATCCTGTCTAATTCTTCTATCAACTTCTTTCTACATTCTACAATAGTAAAATGGATTAATCAAGATAATCACCCACAAAGAATATATGTAACAGAGAAAGAGCTTACTTAGATCAGCAATATTAAAGTTTTACAGAGTATTAAGCTAAGAAAACACCTCATTTCACAACAATCATTGCACATGAGACTATCCACTCAGCAAGAAAGGCACGGGAACCCGACATGATTCTCAAGTTTGACATTCTAAAGGCATATATCTAGTGGATAGGTAATTTATGATGGACGTTCTGAGGAAATTTGGGCTTGGTGCAAGTTGGTCGAATTGGGTTAGTAACTACATCTTAACAACCAAATTTTCAATCCTTGTTAATGGAGTAGCTTATGGCTTTTTTACATCAACAAGGGGATTAAGGCAAGGTGATCCTCTTTCCCCTTTCCTTTTCATCATCATGGTTGAGGTCTTGAGTAGGGGAATGAATGCACTAAGGAGAGAAAGGAAATGGTTGGGGGTCTCAGTGGCTAATGGTTTGGATACAATCACCCATCAATAATTTGCTGATGATACTATGTTTTTTGGCATAGCCAACAAAAAAGAAGCCAAGACAATCAAAACCTTCCTTAATGAGTATTGTTTAGCATCCAAACAAAGCATTAACTGGAAAAATTCAGAGGTTTTTTTACTCAATACCCAATCAAGCTTGCAGAGAGAATTGGCAAGGATTTTGAACCTGAGAGTGGCTAATTTCCCAGGTAGGTTTTTGGGGACAGTGTTATTTGAGGGGGTCAACAAGAAATGTTATTGGGAGAATCTAGTGAATAGTTGAAAGAACAAGCTAGGCACTTGGAAAGGGAAGTGGCTTTCTTTGGCGAGAAGGATTTTGTTGGTAAAAGTAGTTCTTTCTACCATCCCAGTATACTCCATGGCCTACCTAAGAATCCCAAAATCAGTTGAAGAAGATCTCAACCAAATTTTTAGAAAATTATTTTGAAGTGGGATTGATGAACAACATAAATTCCCCTTCGTTGCTTGGGATAAAGTTTGCACTTCAAAAGAGGCAGGTGGCATGGGCATCAAACAATTGACAATAGCGAACCTTGTCATGGGGGACAAGTTGGTATTGGATATGTACGCAAAGGGGGAAGATAAATGGGTTAAGATTCTCATAAGTATCTAGACTCTGACAAGCCCACACGAATCTTCATTACTATGGATCTACCTTGGGGATTTTCAATTTGGAACTATATCTTGGAGTGGAGAGACATCATTTCCAAGCATGTTACCTGGGAAATCAGAAATAGGCATAGTGCCTCTTTTTGGTGTGACTCATGGGGTGGCTTAGCGCCAATTGACAATTAGCAAAACTTTGAAGAATTAAAAGTTGAAACCATTCATGTTTGGGCCACCAGAGTTAGTGATTATGGAAAAGCTTCATATCGAGATGGGGTTTGGCAGTGGGAATGTAACTCATTATAGGACATTGATGCACCGCAAGTTTAGAAGGTGGCACTTGAAGCCATACTAAGGAACCATATATTTCTCCCTCTAATGATGATGATCTCCTCAAATGGTGTGGATCTAGCAATGGGATGTACAAGGTTAAATTTGGGCACAAAATCAAGGAACTAGTTGTTGCTAGAAAAAATTGGCTATTCAAGCTCATTTGGAGCAAAAGCTACCTCCCAAAGGCAAGGGTTTTCTCATGGTTGGCACTCGAAAAAATAATTCTTACTCAAAATAGACTAGCTACCTTTGGGATTTTGGGGCCTGGTAGGTGTGTGCTATGTAAATGCAACAATGAATCAGTTGATCACATTCTTTTGACTTGCTTTTATGTGGATAAATGTTGGAAATATTTCATGAGCAAGCTAAATATACAAAGCCCAATTCCCTTGGATTTAGTAGACTAGTTCAACATGTAGTAACTCCCTCACAAGAAATCAATGTTTGATAGTATTTGGGTGGCCACTCCTTCCTCCATCATATGTGAAATTTGGAAAGAAAGAAATAGGAGGATTTTTCAAAGAAAATAAATGAAACAAGAAAAGCTTTGTGTGAAGATCGAGGGAGTGATATCAGAGTTAGTCAATGAAGTAGCTCGAATCAAACCAAGTAAACAAAGAATATTCACAAATTGGGATGAAAAGTTAACAAAGGTATTCATGGGTTTGAAAACCCCCCCTCTAAGTGGGCTTGATGGGTGTGTTAAAAGAAGAAACAAAAGGTCAAAAGCGAATTGGATGGACCTGGAGGATGGGTGGATTAAAATCAACTTTGATGGGATCTCCAAAGGTAATCCTGGGTCGAGTGGGGAGGATGTGTTGCATGTAACAAACAAGGGAAAACACTTGATAGCAAATCTATCTATCTTGGAGAGTGTACCACTAAGGAAGCAAAGTTTAGAGTGGCTATGATTGGATTACAAATGGGATTGGAGATTGATTCCAAGCACATCCACCTTGAAGGAGACTCACTCATAACAATAAATTCCATCCAACTCAACTATACACCAAATTGTAAACTCAATCATTGGTTGCAACCTATAAAAGAGTTACCACATATAAAGAGAAGGCAATGACATGGTAGATAGGCTAGCCAAAGTGGCAGTGGAAGGGCTACAAAACCATGGCGAGGAAAAGAAAGTAGGATAAACCTTTACTACAATACCATGGAAGGAAACAAAAGTTTGCACAAGATGGTAGGACACATACAATATAAAACTCTTATCACTATACCATGACAATCAAATATGAATGTTGTGGGTTGGTGGTAAGAAACAACAAAGCATCCCACTGCCCCAAAAAGGTACAAAGGGGTGTGCATGGGGTGGAAGTGGACAATCAATTAACTATTGGCAGTTTCCCGCTGTCCCGTGAAGGTCCAAAGGGGTGTGCACGACGTGGAAATGGATGATCAACTAACTGTTGGAGGTTGGTCAAAGTGGTGGCGGATAGGCTTCAAAACCAATGTGAGGAAAAGAGAATAGAATAAACCTCTAGCGTAGTACCATGAAAGTCAACAAAAGTAGGCACAGGATGGTGGGACATATAGGAAAATACAAAATGTTTACCACTATACTGCGACAATAAAAACTAAACACTACAAGCTGGTGGTGAGACAAGCAACCCACTACCCCACAAGGAGTAAACGATGATCCTATGATGTGGGGATGGATGATCAAGTAACTGTTGGAGGTTCCCTACTATCTCGTGAAGGTCCAAAGGGGTGTGTGTATGATGGTGGTATGAGAGTTTCTATCCTTCCATCTTGCAACAAGCAAAGTGAAGGCATGCAGTATCTCGATGAAGCATAGATAAAGTTGTACACAACTTGGCCGAGGATGATAGAGGCTATCTATAAATAGCATAGTAGCGGTGTTGGATAGGTTACATGGGTGTTGCTCTCTAAAATGTCAATGTATGGGATGGATATGACAATGTAAACCTCATTTTCAAATTAATATAATGGGTGCTTCCCCTTAGTAGCAATTTACCGATCAAAAAAAGTTATATCATGATTATTATTGATAGATGATAATTATGTAGAGTATGGAATTCCCATAGTAGTTGATATTTTGAAATATAATTATTGTTTCTTTGGCTATTGTGAGATATATTGACACTTGTTGAAGTGTGAAAGTGTTTTTCATGGCTAATGGAAAAACTTGAAGATCTTGAAACTTTTATTGTGTTTTCCTCATGATACCTTGACTTTAGTCCATAAGGGGACTAATGCTTTTTTTTTATGAGGGCATATGTTGTAAAGAGGAATTTGTGATGTTTTTAATTATTTTTTCTATTTTTAGCTTGACCTAAGGTCGGTATGTAAATGGGTTATGGGATGGGAGACCTCTTTCGTGGAAAAACTTGGATTTGTATTTTAAAATATTTTTGAAGGGTCATAAAAATATTTCCTTTATTTTTAGGTGAAATTAGGTCTCTAGGACAAGTACTTATGGGATGGGGATTTGTTGGGCTATAAACTTTGATTGTTGGGCTAGATTTGATCCTTCTCAAACCCTTGAGAATAATGTGATGTGACTTAGCATGGAAAGATGACGTATTGATTTGCACCATCTAATTGTTTCTTTTCTAAGATATTGTGTATGTAGAGTCATGTCATGTGCATACCCATCCCAATGTCTCACACATGTGGGAGCATATTGAAAAAAAATGGAGAAAAGTGTACAATCATACTCCTTACCACAATGCCTCACACATGTGTGAGTATATATTTAAGGGGATTTGTATGGAGAAGAGTGTACAAGTACACTCCCCACTCTAATGTCTCACACCTGTGGGAGAATACACTTTGATATTTTATAAAAGAGTATATGAGTACACATGTGTAAGCACGTGAAGGTCATATGAATCATTAGGACTTATGTGAAGGGTTGAGGGGAGGATAAATTGAAGGTCATGTGTCACCCATTTAGTAGGAGAGGATGAGTGACATGCCACTCATTATTTATATCCCCCTTCAAAAATTAAAAGAAGTCCTTTTAGTTCATTTTGCATCTTGTGTTTGAGAGAGAAGAGAGACTTGAGAGATTAAAGGATTTGAGAGAGGAGCTTCTTGGAAAGGACTTCATTAAAGAGCATCTCACCATATTGAGAAGCCATTAAAGGTAGGCTTTGCCCTCCTCTTATTTTCTTAGCATGAAAACTTGCATTCTTTCTTGTATACAAGTGTATGCATGAGTATGTGTTTATTAGGATCCCCCCTTTTCTGATCACATGTGTTTTCTTTGCGTGTGAGGAAAGGGACATGTTGTGTTGACTTGGGCTCTCTCAATAGATGAGAGAAATCCATGTAAGGTTTTGAGAGGTGTGAAATTTCCTTAGGGAAATGTTTATATTTAATAATAATAATAATAAATTGTATAATGAGTATTATTTGTGTATATATGGAATGTAGTGGATGATATTATGATTCAAATGAAGATTTTTTATGATGGAAGATTGTATGATAGATTATGTTATATGTGAGCATGAGGAGGCATGATTGAGTTAATACTTGATCATTTTCCCAAAGTGGAGTGAGTCTCCTCATCTCCCTTGTTATATGGATCTCATCATAGATTTATTTATGTTGTTTTAGCTTTAGTTCTTGTGGTGTGTGTAGTGTTCTCTCATTTCTTTATATTGTAAAACTCATTTTCTTGTGGACCTTCTAGCTTGGGTGTGGACTTGTGTGCAAGCCCTGTGGTTGGGAGGTGAGCAAACCTCTATTAACCTTAGGTGTGTAGATTTTTTTTGTAGGTTTGGATTGAATGCTATGAAGAAATACCACCTCATTGAATATATTTTTTTATCTTGTTCATAATCCCCTTGATCTTATAAGACCTTCTCATTTGAGAGTAGAGTTTAATTTTTTTTTTGAGTACATTAACTCTATTGAACTTACAATAGTTTTTTTTGTATAGAAAAAAATAATTGTGAAAGATTGCTCTTTGTTGTGTAGATTTAGTTGTGAGATAAAAGAGGATATGTGACAATATTATTTTATTTGCAACCTTGTATTTTAATTCTCACACATATATAATTTTTTTTTTCTTCTATTTAATCAAAATAATGAGATATATGTAACTTGCAAACTTTCATTTAAAATTCTATTGTGAAGAGAAAAAAGGAGGAGTATGTATACATATATAAATGTGTACATATATATGCATACATATGCATATATATATATATATATATATATATATATATATGCATATGTCGAGATTAAGATTAATTAAGTTAGACCAAAGGTTGAAACATCTTAATCTCGACATATATATATATATATATGTCGAGATTAAGATGTTTCAACCTTTGAGTCCTAACATTAATTAATTGATTATTAGGTGAATATTAATTTATCCTAATGTATTAAACTTCCTTAGTTTCCATTCACTTTGTGGGTCCTATTGTTGAGATGGCATCCTACATGGTAGGTGATGCGATATGGAAAGATCCTTATTTTTTAGGAATTTAGCAACCAGTTTAGGAGGTCCTATTATATAGGTTCAGATGATGTCACATGTTTCCATATTGGTAAAAAAATGTTTTTTCAAGTTCCTATATTGACTTGGGAGTCTTAGTTAGTTGTAACTATATCAAAATTGAAGAGGAATAAAACAATGGTTTAGCTTTATGTGTTTTAGGCACCCAAGATATGGATAAGATATTTTTCCTATATATAGCCACCCAAGATGAGGATAAGGCTATTTTGATTTAGCAAAATGATTTTAAAGCTTGCACTTTTTGAGATTTTGTTGATATTGGATTTGTAGAAGATTGAGTATGCTTTTTTAGCCCTCTATCTTGGTGCCCTATAAATATGAGAGTTTTCTTGAGGAGTTCTGAGGAGAAATTTTCATTACTGGGTTATGTTGTTGGATTTCCTCCAAAGAAGAGTAAGATGTAAATCTCCATTTAAGGCTTAGAGTTTGGAAGTGTATTGCAACAGTGTTTGTTGTAAATTAATATATTGGTTTGATGCTTTGGAGTGTGGGGTTTTTTTACTCGAAAGGGTTTTCCCCACATATATTGGTGTTTCTTCTCTTTTTTCTTTATGTTTTTATTCTTCTTCTTTCATGTTCTTAAAATGTTAATTTACATTTGATTATTCTATCAAAATTTACTTAGATATGCAAACTACATTATCTTTCCTAAGGACTTATTAAGGCCTAATTAAGCTATTAAGAGGGCCCAAATAAGTGTGAAAATGTAAAGGGATACATTTTTCAACACTAAATTAAAGCATTATTAGGTCCATTTTAATTAGGAGGGCCCACACAAATGTGAAAATGTAAATGGATACATTTTTCTACATTGCAATATATATATATATAGATATATATATAATATTGTATTCAGCTTAATTGCAAGTAGCATAATAAGTTAACCCCAATCAACAATGGAGAATAATGATAACAAGAAACATAAAAATAGTGAAACAACATCGCCTAGTTTTCAAGCTTCCATTGAATGACCTCCATTGGCCTTCTCCATCTTGCTATAACTAGTATAATTGCCCTTAGATTGAAGTGCAACTATAACCTATGTCAAGACAAGCAAAATATTGAAGATTTGTGAGTGCTCAAGTATTCAAGTCCTCAAGCATTTGTGTGTGTCCAAAATGACTTGAAAGAGACCTTTTAAAGAATGTCAAATTGAGAATGGATGGCTAGGATTAAAAGGTGGTGAAGCCCTAATATCAAAGGTCAGGATTCAATGTGATAAGGAGGATTAGGGTTAGGGAAAGATTAGGTCAAAGTTAGGGCAAGCCTTGAAATGAAGGGTTGAGATTTAATTGAAAGCAATTAAATCAATGGTGGAGAAAAAGAGATATTTGGAATTGTTTAATTTATAGAGGAAAGTTGACTTTTGGGAGATAATGGTTTAATTCATAAATGGAAATAAGACAGAAGGCATGGAAAGTGGATTAAATAAATTAGTTTATTTAATTGAAGAATAAATGGTAATGTTATGGAGGAAATAAAGATTGATTAGTGACATATTTAAATAAATGTAATCTATTTATTTAAATAATCATGGACAAATAATTAGAAATTATGACATTAGGACATAATCAAATGATTTAATTATGTGAGGAGACGTTTGACATAGAAAAATGGAGCTTGGGGGCTTAGGTCATTTTTATGTGTCTACATATATTGTATATATTATAATTTATTATAATATAATACTATATATATTATAATAATATAATACTATATATATTATAATAATATAATATGATATTATAATATAATATATATATTATATTATATTATATTATAATATAAATATATATTATAGCTTATATATATATATTTTGTAGGTCTATGTCATCCCTTATAAATAAGGGATGAGGTGGACCCAACCCTTTTTAAAAAATAATTTAAAACAAAATGGATATCCATTTCCTCTATGTTTAAAAAAAGGGGAGATTGAGACTCCCTACACTATTTGTTGTTACATGAAGATAAGCAAGCAAACGTAATGGATATCTATTTCCAAGTGTATTCAACTACCAAAATCACTCTCTAATCATAAGTATTTTGGTTTTTAATGTATAGCCACCCAACCAAATCCTCCTCCACCACCAAATTCTCCATTACAAAATGCATTGACTATCCATGAAGCTATCGATAATTTAACTAAATTGAGAAATATCTATCAATTATACAAGAGGCACTCTCACTTGTGTGATATGAAAATCACATTAGAATCAATAATTTCCAAAGTTGAAACTCTGACAAACTAGCATATTAGCTTTGTAGAGTGATGCAGGGGCATTGAGTCCATATGTTTTGATTTGCAATTTTGTTTTTAGTTGGTTTTGGTTTGTCTTTGTTTCTCCTCTTATCGACAAGTGGAAATTCTTTGTTTGGCAACAAGAGGCTTGATTCTTCTTTTCACGTTGTTGATGGATAGTGAGAAACAGTTATTGAAAACAAGAAAGAACCGATCCAACTATTGCTAGTGTGGGATTTTGGTAAAAAAGAAAACAAACCATTTTTTTGTGTTGGAAGAAAGTGATGAATAGAAGGGGATCGATGATCTGGTGGGAAGGGAAACTACCAATAGAGGAGGGCAGTGATTTGGGGAAAAGAAGGTCGAGCAATAAAAATAATCGATGATTGGAAGTTTCTTCCTATAAGGAAAGCATGGTTTCTTAAATAAAGAACAAATTCTCTATAGTTTGACGCATGCTCTTAAAATGAGGAATGTGTCTATGCATGGTTCAATCGCCCATCTTTGTGTTCAACCAAGTCAAATGGAAAATGGCAAAATTTTGAAACACATCATTTTCTATTCCTCGTCGTGGAATTGATGGAGGATTGTTGCCTGACGCCTAGCAACATGATGTGGGGAATGTTTTTAATTTTTTAATGTGGTCAAAGAATCGAATGCTAAATTTTGTACACTGGTGAGTATTGATAGAAATTCAAAATACTATTTTGGCTGTAATTTTTTATTGAGTAATCACGTTCTTTGTTGGGAAGTTGTGTTTGTGCACTAGTAAATTTTGTTGATGTCTATAATAGAGAACTGGTTGTAGTTATTCCTTTGGTTGTTTTCCTATAGTTGATATTGAATTTTCCTCCATTCATGGTTGGTTGTCATCATAGAGTGGCAAGAGTCCATGAGGCAATGATATGTTGATGGCTTATCATATGATGAAGTGAGGGAACTTGACATTACAAAATACCAATTAGCACAACTATTTATCAATCATAAAACTAGACAACTCGTTGATGTGCACACGCCTAAATATTTGATTAAATGGTGCACACATCAAGGTATCCTAGATATTTTTGGGATTGTTGATGGATGGTTTTTGATAAACCACCCAACAACAATCTTGATGTCCCACAATATTTTCTACAAAAACTACACGTTGAATTTTTCCTAGGTAAGCATGTCAACTACTTTGATATGCGAGATTTCCAAGGTGTGGGTAGAGGAATGCCTCAGGATAGACCAAGGGCACATCAAATAACTCCACTTATTCCCCCTTTGCCTATTACTTCCCCACCTCCAATATCTTACCCAAATATTGTTGCAAATGCATCCAATTAGAGTATCCTAGTTGTACATGCTTTGAGTGGCCATTTGATCACATAGACTTCATAGTTTGTGCAACCGCATTATGGTGATACAACTGTTACATCAGCTGGTATTGGTATACGCTCCTCTTTGCAACATATTTGTGTACCCCATCATTGCATTATGTTCCACCAGGTATGTTTGGGTCCTCTTGGATAGCCTACTAAGGCTCTAATGGACACATACGACTATGAGGTCCATCATATGTTGTATGTAGGAGATGAGAGAGCATGGGGAAAGGTATTTTCAAAAGAGACATTAGGTGTAAGAGATGGCATAGATGTAATGGTAAGACTTAAAGTAATTTCATAGTGCATTTTATCTTTTATCTCATATTTTATAAGAGATATTATGACTAATGTATAATTATGTTGCATAATCTTTAACAGTTGTTGATGGAGGACCAAATTTCACAGGTCCAAGAGGGTACAATTTCAACCATTTCATTTGGCCTAGAGAGTCAATAAATGGTATACTTTTTTGCACATACATGTTTTTTATTGTATGTGCATACCATTTAAATTGTGATTTAAATGTTCATTTTTGAAATTTACTATGATTAAATACATGTACATAGATTGATAGTCTTATGTATTCTTGTCTTTTTATGCAACAATCTAGTACTTTTATAGCCATGATGATTGCTTCTGACACATTAGAAGAAGCATCGTAATAGGTATATGTAACTTTTTTATATTCTCGACATTATGATTATATGTACATGTGCATTTAAATTGTCTTACATTCTTGTCATTTTTAATATAGAAAACTATCTTAGCTACTTCATCCATCATGAGCCCTTCTAGAACAAGAAAACAAGCATCACAATAGGTATGTGTTTATTCTATATTATAGATATATACATTTATATAGGAGTAGATAAATGTTTAAAAAATGTGATTATTTGTCAAGAATTATATATTAATTTGTATCAATTTTATTTGACCTACTATAGTCCTCTACCTAATTCAGCAATGCGACAAATCTGAGACCATTTTGATATACTAGGACTCCTAATTGTCCTATGGGACAATTATATGTAGAACATCTTGTAGAAAAAGAGCAAGACTTGAGGTAAACGAGAATTGAATTTTAGATATATTACAGTTCAATATAGTGTTTTTGATGTTAAATTGACAATTTATTAATTATAGTATGTAAGTTTCTATTTAGTAGTATAACTTGTCAACCATTTACATAATTAATTTAATTTGTGGTTTGAATTGTTATTGTGCAGGAAATTTTAGAGCCACCAAGTTCTTCGAGGAGGCTCAATTTTGATGATCCAACACAAGATTAAGATTTTCTAGAGATTGAAACATTTAGGGATCGATACATAGCTATTCAACATGTATATTGTATATAGATCTTAAGATGGAATATATGCCACATTTTGTAAAACTTGTTTTGAGTTGGCATATATGCCAAATTTGTATATGCACATACATAATTATTCTACAATTTGATATATAAAAATTGATATTCAATCTAATTTGTTCCTCATGTGCATGTTTTTCTACTTTGAAACTCAAAATTGGAATGTATAATAAGTTTAGAATGGTTTTAAATTATGATCAAGAACATGTTATAGATTAATGAAATTGCATTTTAATAGAACTTAATGAATTCCAATTGGTAATCCATCTATGCTAGTGTTAAATTTGGTTGTCCTTTGGCAACTTCACTAAAATTTATGACCATTTATCTAATGTTATCACCATTTTTTGAATGTTGAGCTCATAGTGGTTATGTGGAAGCTCTAGGTCAAATTTGGCATTCTAGTTGCAAGTTGAACACTTAATTTGACATAGGAAAACTGCATCACACTAATAGAAGATAGTAATACATTAGAATTTCATACTAAAGGGTCCTAAATAAATAGTATACAAAAGAATACACATGACTTACAACTCTCTTGAATGAATTTACATTTGACAATATTTAGTTATTTGAACTCCTTAATGAAGTATGTGTTGGAAACAAGCAACACTGAGAGGGGGGGTGAATCAATTTTTTGCACAAATTAAATTTATTATTCTGATCTTTAACCCTCTTAAAACATTCAACCAAAAGAAATATGCATAAACAAAAAGAAAACAACCACAACACCATAACACAATGATTTTTTACATGGAAACCCTATTAGGGGAAAGAACACGGTGGATGGCCAATCCACAATATGATCTAAGTATACTCAAAAGGAAGACTACAATGTGGGAATGCACTTGCATTCAAGCGCATTGCTTAGAGCTCACTGCTCAAAATAGAAAGGCACACTGTCTTACAAAGATTTGGATTAGATCCAAAAGAATGAATTGAGCATCTACAAATGCTTGATTACAATTTCGATTAGGCTCAATAGTCGATCTTCTATCCTTCTAACTGATTTTGCACTTCTCGTTACTCTAACTTGCATCACAAAATCTTTAATGCACAAGTGAAACTATGCATAATCGTTCAATCACCCTTTTGATATTCACAACACACATCGACACACCTTATTCACACACCAAAATGATATAATTGATCATTTATATATATCTGTGAATAAAAATTTAATCACAACATGTCAACTTCAATAAAACTTAAAAATATTTACAACTATCGGCTCAAATCATGAATAATATTCAATGTGCATCCACAATGATCGGCCACAACTTGGATTAGACCCAAATAAAAATGCTTGAACACAAAAACATTTGAGTAAACACTCCTCGAATATCCGTGACACATTATATCAACTGGGTTGGCCACCAAACACTGATGAACAAAAAGATATCCAACTGAATCTCCAAACTTGTACACAACTTGATACGAGGCATTGAGATTTTTGGATAACACAAGACATGAATTGATCAACCTTCCATGAGATCCACAACTCAAAATAACAAAAAAAAATATGCATGTGAATTGATGAACACAAAACTATTGGATGCTTTGTTCTTCCTTGACTATCTTCAATCTATTTGCTGATATGAACAAATGATGACATGTGAATCCAATCACCAACTAGGGTTTCCATCAATGAAAACACTAGGAAAAATTTGCAGTGTCTCTTCCCAACAATCTACCCCTTTGGCATTGGTGGCAACACTTAGTGAAAAATGACTAAGTGTCAGATCTATACCAACATGAATTACACTGCCACTTCAAAACTTCAAGAAGAATCTTCAATCTCAACTTTGAAATGCAACTCCCCCTAAGATGAATATACATTTTTCATTGTACAACTCTCCCCCTCTGACATCAATGGAAACATTGGGGAAACCAAATAAAAAATAAAAAATTTCAAACTATACAAGCATGATCTTGTAACTTACACAAATTAGAAAACATCTACAAAATCTCTCCTCAACACGCTTAAATTTGTGTCCCAAACCATTTTGAGACTCTCTAGAATTGCTATGTGACCAAAAACTAAATAAGATTGTGTTTCTGTAGACTCAAGATTCATTGGGTCACTAACTACCATAGCATCTTTGGCTTCCTTTAATGCACTCACCATTATTTCAATCTTTGGACCAATTAGTCCTCTAAGCTCACATGCTCTTCCTACAATCCTGTCATTTTCATGCTTCAAGCTCCTTATTTTGTCAAGTATAGATATTACTTGACCTTCTTGCTTACCAACATCACTAGCTAATAGATCAAAAGCATTAGAAATGGTAGCTAATTGGTTTTCGAGATCCTTCACCTTCTCATTATCTTTAGTAAATTTGGACAAAACTAAACATGACTTATAGGCCTTTCCACCTTTAGACAGAGAACCTTGAATATTCTTCATACAGGTGGCTAACATAGTTTTATCATTTGCAATCATTTCTTTCAACCTACTAAATCTTTTTCATTAAACTCCTTTTTCACTTTAACCATTGTTGATTTTTCAAGAGACTTGAAATGAGTACTTATAGAATTTGTGAGCTTCTTCAATTCATCGAAAGAGGAACTAGATAGATCCTTAATATGAGTTGGCATAATATTCTCTAGAACTCTAGATGCAAGACCCAAAAGTTCATTATCCTCAATGTGGGACTTCAACAATTCTTCCTTGTCTTTTTCCTAGGAAAAAGATGCAACATTCATTTTTTGAATTGGGGACAAGGTGGATAGATCGATCGAGCCTTCAACTAATTCAAGATCAAATTCTTCTTGTTGATCCACTAGAAATTTCTTCACTTCCTTGGTAGTGTCTCTTGCTTCCACTAGAATTTCTTTAACTTGAACCTTTTCTTCTTCAACTTCTAGTTCTCCAGTAACTATTTCTAGATTTCCTTTAGGAGCTTCAACTTCATTTGGCATCTCCTTTCCTTCAGCTAATATTGTGTACACCTAAAAATGGTCATTATATTCAATTAATTAAATACAACCTATTTGATTAATACTTCAACTACATATAAATAAGGTCTTACTTTATTTATATTGTTCACTTTCCTTTTAATTCTCCAAAATCACATTCTTCTAAATAATTAAATAAACAAAATACCCTAAACGTGTTTATTTAATTAACCTTCCTTAATCCTGATTAAAAATTAGAGCACATTTCTACAACTTTTTGTGTGCCACCGGCTCATAAAGGTCACATGAAAATAAATAAGCCTAATTATTAATTAGAATTATCCTCACACTTCCACCAATAAGAAAAAATGCATGGCTTTATTCCCCCACACTTCCAACAAATTTGGAGCACACGAGTCTTTGTTTCACATACTGGGGAATCCCATCCTTTTGGCATGTTTCCAATTGGTCAAATGATTCTCTCCACATACATGGCATGTTGTCTTTGGTCAAGGGGACAACATCTTGATTCCTTTCATCTCCATTATCTATTATTTCTCCTTCGAATCTAGATCGTTGATAGGTGCCACCTCACAAAATGCTTGAGAAACCCTATAAATACACCCTCTTGCCTTAGCATTTATCATCCACAATTTGAGTAAAGTTACTATGCAAGTTTATCTTAGGAGCTTGGAGCTTTCATGGAGTCTTATACTTAGTTTTCATATCATTTGTTACTTTGCATTCTCATCTTAGATTAATTAATTGCTTCATATTTACATTTATCATCCCCATTGCATCATAGTTACATTTTAGGTTAGTTTATTTTATGTTTGCATTTGATCATATGCATAATCATGGATAGTTCATTTTAGTTTCATATCATCTCACTCATCTCCACTTGTTCATTTATCGTTAACATCATCCTTCGCTTATCATCGTATCCATTATCCTTTCCATCGTTTTGTTTCATTTAGAAGCATACCACTAATCGTTCCAATACACATTTGCACATATAAATCATTTTAGCTTGCATATTAAGTATCAAATCTCGTTTTCTAGGTAGTCATTTTGACAACCTTTGTGCCCATAGAAATTTGAGGGCCAAACGGTTTAATAAATACCTAGAAATAGAGGACAATGATACATATTTGAGAGATTTGATTGTATTATGAATAGAGTAGTTTTACTTGCTTCAAACTTTGAATGTAAACTGTCTCATTAAGGTTTGTGTTGACATCAGAATACTCTCCACATTTGACATGCACAAAATGTTGTCCACCGTAGGGCCTTTGCCTCACTTGTTGCTAACTTTCTTACAAATTTCGTCATTGCAGGTCCAAATTGAAGACTTGAGAGCCTTTTGCACCTATTTTGAGGCAATTCTGGGCTATTTCTAGAGTTCTAGTGCCTCTTGTCTCTATTTTGGCACCTCTTATTTGAATTTTTGCACCTCTTGCAAGTTGTTTTGAGACTGTTTTCACCTGTTTCAGGACCATTCTAGGCCACTTTTAGAGTTTTGGCGCCTCTTACAAGTTGTTCTAAGACTGTTTTCACCTGTTCTGAGACCATTATGTGCCACTTTTAGAGTTTTTCTGCCTCTTGCACCTATTTTGGCACCCCTTGCAAACTATTTCAAGGAGTTCTAACTTTTCTAACTCTATTTTTGAGCTTTTTGTTTTTGTTTTGGTGCCTCTTGTCTCTATTTTGGCGCCTCTTGTCTATGTTTTGGTGCCTCTTGTAGTTTTTCACCAAATTAGAAACTCACATTCTGTGTTGTGCATTTTTAGGTTTTCCCAAAATTCGCTATCAAAGACTCAAAACATAAACTACTTACATATTACAAGGGTTGGACGTTATTCACTTGTTTCTTTTTGGTTAAGATAGGAATGTATCTTAATTAAAACGTTAACAAATATCATGTTTCCTTTTGGTTAAGTTAGGAACATAGCTTAATTAACGGGTTAATGAACACCATGTCTTTTGTATGTGATGGATGGTAGGCATATGCTCTACCCTTAACTGGGTGATCCAAAAATCTAGACCCATTCTTGTTTATGTGCGAGTGTAAGTGGAGTATATGGCATGAATTCTCTCTTTATTCATGCGAAATAAAGATCAATCAAACTATGGGTATACTTGCTTGCTTTTGTTTATCGTAGAGGGCCTGCCTTATGGGAAAAAATAATCACCCAAGGGAATGACCCAATCGGTAACACGCTAAAGCCAAGTGACTTCCAACTGAGAAATAAATGTGGATACTTGAGGAAAGTTCAAGTATCATGAGGATAATTCTGATGAGATGGATCGAAAGGGACTCTTGTCACATGGATTATCCCCCATGAATGGAATGCCCACATTAAAACCCTTGTAGATTTTCTGAAATCCTTTATCTATTCTTTGGTACAACAATGGTCATTGCCAAGGCATCCACATTCTCACAGTTTTTAGTAGAGGTGATCGGTTTTCCATGGTAGTTTCATGGGGATTGGAAGCTTGGTTGGCCTGAGAAGAGAGTTCACTATAAGAGGGAGTCCATGCAGCCAAGCTTCTGAATTCATCCACTAAAGATAGTGCGGTTGGGGTAAAACCCATGTGGAATCTAAAAGAATACAATCTTACACAACCTTAGGAGTGTATATTCTGCTCGATGTGTCTTCAAAAAAAAACTCAAACAAAACACTATCAAAAAAATTACATTTTGAAAGTGAAAACCTTGATTCAAAACTACATTCATTGAGGTAGACAAGTTAGTAACTTAGGTCCATCCATCTTCAGAAAATAAGTCATTTTAGAGTCAAAATATGTGGTTTACATGATGATTTCACGAAAGCTCAAGATTAGAAAACCAAATATGAAACCTCTTAGTCCAAAGCAACATCAAAAATGTTTGTCTATGCTCTATGACTTTAGAGAAAGGTTAACCTTCAATTTTTAGAAGAGATCTTGCAAAAACAATCTAGAGTTATACATGATGTACTATTTTCAAAATCCAAGACTTTTCCAACATTTTGAGTACCTTAATTACACCTCTTGAATCAAAACTCTGAGTCTAAGATCATTCCCTAGATACCTTAGAAGTCTAAACATGTTGAAACAGACCTATACAAGTGAAAATTTTCAAACTAAACCTAGATCTAAACATTTCAAGGTGCCTAAACATCAATATCCATCACATATTTGCTTGTACAACCTAGTTTCATCTTCAATGCAATCAAATCAAACTTATTCTAATCAATAGAATTTGTCATTCTATTTTGCTTAGTTGTAATCCTTGGTACTATTTCAAACTTTGATCAAAGCTTAGTCTAAATCATAACACTTGTATGCCCATCCAAACAAGATCACAAAAAGGAAGACTCAAGGACAAGGAACTTGGAACACCCAACTTTGAAACGAAAAACATAGGAATTCCAAGTAGTGAAAAATTCGATATCGAAACTCCCAACATTGAACCTCAAAATAGTGAGATCCCTAGCAACATGGCTGATGCAGAAGAAAAGCCTATTCCTAGACTCAACAACACTCAAGGGGTAGAAATAAATGATGAGGATATCCAACAAGCAGAACAAGACCCCAACTTCCATAAGTTTTTGGAAAAGGTTTTTGAAAGAGATGGGGAAAAGTACTTATTAATGTTGGCCAATCAAGGAGTCAAACGTCCCCCTGATTGTGATATCAACATCTTAGAAACACCTCCCCAAAAGCCTAAAAAGGAAACATAACAAATGGTTGCTTTGACTCACCAAATTAAGAACCTTCAACAACAAGTTCTATATATGCAAAGGGGAAATTTGAAAAGATACTTGATCAAGGACATTTGTCCTTATCCCTTTAATCAATCCATCAACATGATTCCTTTCCCTGAATGTAGTGAATTTCCAAAGTATAATAAATATAATGGTACAACTGATCCATTAGATCATGTAAGGAAATTCTGAACTATGAGTCTAGAATTTGCACATGAGGAAACCTATTTGATGAGACTATTTCTATGAAGTCCAGGAGGGACATGCCTTGAATGGTTTTCAAAGATTACACCCCCCATCAACACATTTGAAGAGTTCGTCAATTGATTTATCACTCAATACTCATACAACATCCAACATGATATCACCATGAAAGACCTTTGCAACTTGAAATAGAAAAAGGGTGAGTCCTTCCTCATTTTCTTGCAAAAATGGAGGAGATTGTTTGCAAGGTATTCTTGTCCCGTACCTAAAAAGGAAAAGATAGAGATTTTCATTGACAACCTAAATGATGAGTTGAGTTATATATTGGAATTATAATGTCCCCCTACCTTTGAAAAATTGATTGAAACAAAATTAAAATCGAAGAATCCTTAGTAAAAAGAGGGGTCATTAAAGTATACAATGAAAACAATTCATCCACTTCCTCTAACAACTACAACAATGGGGACAAACCTAAATTTTGGCAATGAAACAAGAACGTGGGTAACAATGAGGTCATAGTTGAAAATCATAATACAAAACTAGTATTCAACCTAATAGCAGCTACCACCAAGACTAATCAGACCAACAATCCTCCCAACACTCCAAATGTTAGCCAAAACAACAATTAGACTAATCCAGGGACTAAAGCAACACTGTTTCCAAAACCTTCCAATTGACGAAAATTCACAACATTGGGACAATCCTTAGATTTGCCCTTAAAGGAACTTACTGAGACTAAACTTATCACAGTGCTAGAAGCATGAAATTGGGATCCATAAGTCAAACCCTTTTGGTGGAAGGATGCCCATTAATGTGATTATCATCAAAATAAGGGTCATATGATGAAAGATTGTTGGCATTTAAAACACACAATCCAAGATCTCATTGATTAAAAAAAGGTACACATTGAAGGATCTCAAACAAGTAGTGATCAAGGAGTGTTCAAGAACCCTTTACCCAATTATGAAAAGGGAGAGTCCTCTACATTGAATACTGAAGGAAATAATATAAACTATGTTTAGGATTCTACCATTCACTGTATTGAGATGGTTGAGAATTTCATCCAAGACAGTGAAATCAGAAGCCAAGGGAAGGATGCCACTACTAAAACCCAACATAATGATGACACCATCTCACATCAAGTCAATGACCTTGTACTTGGAAAGAGCACTAATGTTGAAAAAAATTACAATTGAATTAACATCATCAATATCACAAACGATCAAAACAATACACCTATCAATGTGATTACAAGAGGACAAGCCAAGGTAACATTGAAAGGAGCTACCCCTTCCATGTCCAAAATGAATATTTTTCCTATAACTCAATATAACATCATTGATCAATTACAGAAGACACCTGCTCAAATATCCATACTAGAACTTCTCAAGATTTCACCAACACACAAAGAAATCCTAAAACAAGCTTTAGTTGCCACCACAGTACCAAACAATCTAGAATTATGTACATTTCAAGCTATGGTGGGACATTTGACTACACTGCATTGCTTATCATTCTCTGAACATGATGATGCATCCACCACCCATCCACATAATACTGCTCTCCACATCAAATTCTTAATCCATAAGCATCACATCAAACGTGTCCTTATAGATGGAGGAGCAATCCTAAATATCTGCACTCTCAAGCTTGTTCGTGTATTAGGATATTCTAAAAATGCTATTGATCCTAGAAGGAAAATCACTATAAAAGCATATGATGATGAAGAGAGATCCTCCCAAGGATTGATCATCTTACCCATTCAAGTGGGACCAATCATCAAAGACATAGTGTGTCAGGTGTTAGACAAGGAATTGACATATAACATACTCTTGGGATGGCCATGGATTCATGAAATGAAAGTGGTACCATCAACCTATCATCAGTGCTAGTGAGGATCTTGAAATAGATTCCAATGAATATGAATGTGATTCCCTCTCTAAAGAATATTTCCAAGATAAAGAGATTGACGTAATCCAAAAGTATACACCAATATGTATGAAAGGACAAAGTTCTAGTTCTAGACCCCTTGAATATGAATCGTAGTATGTCATTGACTCAAGTGAAGATGATCATTCTTTGAGCAAGATAAACACGTTGGAAGAGAGTAACATCCTAGACCTCATTGGGAAATTTGATAACATGGCTATCCTGATGCTTACACCTTATGGCCTTGGTCAATCTAATGATTCCTTGTCCTTAATGCATCTTGAACTAATTGATTGGGATCAAAATGAGCTGCTTGACATACCCACCTTTTCAAACAATGATGCCCTCATGAACTTCCTATGTTCTAATAATCCTGACACATTTTCTACCATTGAATCTTAGAATGAAGCTCTTGACGAAGGGAGTGTCAAACCTTTCAACTGCAAAATGAAAAATATAAGAAATGAATCTAATAGTGAAAACCATCTAATGGCACTATTAAATTAGGAAAAAGTAAAAACAAAGAGTGTATCTCAAGGTGAAAACCTCCCTGAGGCACCAAGAGATGGAAGGTTTGACACTCTCCCATAACACTATTAGGAGATATCTTTAGTACTAATAGAACCTACACAATCCATCAATGTTGGTACAACCGAAATAGTGAAGACCCTGCATTTAGTGGAATCCATGACAGAAGAGGAGAAACCTCATTTCACCACATTCTTTAAGGAGAGGCAAATCAACTTTTCTTGGTCATATGTTGACATGATAGGCATAGATCCATAACTCATTATGCATCATTTATCATTACCACCTGGCGTAAAATTGGTAATGCAAAAACTAAGAAAAATGCATCCCCATATCACCCTTCTGGTGAAAGCTAAGTTGAAAATCTATTAGATGCAGGATTTATAAGATCTATTGACTATGTCGAGTGGATATCAAACATTGTTCTAGTATCCAAACTAGATAAGAGCATCAAGATATGCACTGACTTTAGAGATCGTAACAAAGTCTATTCAAAAGATGATTTTCCTCTACCAAACACTAATCTAATTGTAGACTTGACTGTTGGGCATAGAATGCTATCACTTATGGATGGCTTTTTAGGATACAACCAAATAAAGATAGCACTTGAAGATTAAGATAAAACAGCCTTCACATGTCCTTGGGGCACTTTTTGCTGGAATCTGATGCCTTTTGGGTTGAAAAATGTTGGAGCTACATATCAAAGAGCTATGACTACCATCTTCCATGACATGATGCATAATTTTATGGAAGACTATGTAGATGATCTATTGGAAAAATCCTACACTAGAGGACACTAGAGATTCTAGACAAAATCTTCACAAGATTGGAGAAATTCAAGGTTAGGTTAAATCCCAAGAAATGTGTGTTCAGTGTAACATCAGCTAAACTTTTGGGATACATTGTCTCAGCTAAGGTCATTGAGGTGGATCCAGTAAAGGTTAAAGCCATCATGGAAATGCCTCCTAAAAACATCGATCAACTCAAATCATTACAAGGAAGGTTCTATTCCATCAGAAGACTCATTACACAACTACCTAATAAAACTCATCCTTTCAACCACTTATTACACAAGAATGTCTCTTTCAAGTGGGATGACAAATGTGAAGCTGCCTTTAGTCAACTAAAGCAGTACCTAATGACACTGCCTGTGTTGATACCACTAGTCAAGGGAAAACCATTATTACTATACATTGCAACAACTGAGATATCTTTGGGAGCCTTATTAGCATAGGAAGATTCTACAAGAAAGGAGAGATCCATCTATTATATCAACAAGACCTTAAATGGTTATGAGATCAATTACACCTTTATTGAGAAAGCCTACTTAGTAGTTGTATTTGCTACACAACAATTGAGGCAGTACATGCTGACTCACACCATCAAACTCATTGCCAAAATTGACCCATTAAAGTACTTACTCAGCAAAGTTACTTTAATAGGGAGGTTAGCCAAGTGGGTCATGCTATTGAGTGAGTTTGACATCTAGTATGTGGACAGGAAAGCAATTAAAGGTCAAGCCATAGCAAATCAACTAGCTAAAGCACCATTGTCATATAATAATCCAATGAACATTGAATTCCCTGATAATGATATCCTAACCATATCTACACAACAGTGGTTGCTATACTTTGATGACTCTTATACACAACATGGATTAGGCGCAAGAATCTTGTTTGTCTCGCTACAAGGATACATAATTCCTAAATCCTATAGATTAATGCTCCCTTACACCAAAAACATAGCTGAATATGAAGCATTGATCATTGGAATCAAGATAGTTGTTGAAAGGAAAATCACAGAATTTCTAGTCTATGGTGATTCACAACTGGTCATCAACCAAGTCAATGATGATTATCAAACAAAGGATGACAAGTTGTTGCCCTACAAGAGGATGGTGGATGATTTCAAAAATCACTTTGTTGAAATCAAGTTTGCACAGGTTCCTAGAATAGAAAATAAAGTTGCAGATGCAATGGCCACCATTGCTTCTCTCTTATAGATACCTAAACAATAAAGACATTATGAATTCATAGTAGAACAAGTGTCTAACCCAGCCTAGATGAAGATGTAGAATCCCAAGTGATATGCCATATTGTTGACCCTCAAATTTCCCTCTATGGAGAGATCCATACCTACTTGCAAGACAATACCCTTCCAATTAACTTATCTCAAAACCAAAAAATAACTTCATTCGACAAGTGGCTCGCCACACCCTAATAGTTAATGTGCTTTATAGACAAGTTTTGGATGGTACTCTTCTTTGGTGTCCAAAATGTAATAAATTTGAAACCACTTTACAAGAGGTTCACAAAGGTATCTATGGCACACATTCAAGTGGCTTAACCTTAGCTAAGAAATTATTATGATTGGGGTATTACTGGTCGAATATGGAGAAATAGTCATTTCAATATGTCAAAAGGTGTTCCAAATGTCAAATTCACGGAAACTTGATACATGCACTGACACAAGAGTTGCATCCTTTCATAGCTACATTTCCTTTGTGTCAATGGGGATTAGACCAAGTTGTAGGTAAGATTCACCCCTCTTCCTCCAATGTACATAAGTTTATAATCATAGCCACATAATACTTCACCAAGTGGATTGAAGTTATTCCTCTAATCACTGTCACTGATAAACAAATCTCATCATTCATCCTAAATTATCTCGTCTGTCGGTATGGTGTTCCTCAATCTATCATTATAGACAATGGACGACCCTTTAAGAATCAAGATGTTCAAGAGCTCTATGAAAAATTTCATATCCAACATCAGTTTTCTACACCTTACTATCCCCAATGGAATGACCAATCAAAGGCTTCAAACAAGACTATCTTGAAGATTTTGAAGAAAACCGTCAATGAAGCTAGATGTGATTGGCATGTTCAACTAAGACTAGCATTGTGGGCTTACAGAACTAGTATTTGTACCCCAACAGGAGCAACAACCTATTCACTTGTTTATGGATCATAAGCTATTCTACCTATTGAGGTTGAGATACCATCCCAACATGTCACTTAAAGGGATGATTTTAGATGAGGATTATAGAGTATCTAGGCTACAAGAATTAGAACTGTTAGATGAATGCCAATAGCTTGTAGTGTCACCTAAAAGCTTATCAACAAAGGATATCTAAGAGCTACAATCACAAAGTAATACCTAGAGCATTTCAGGTGGGCAACTTAGTCTTAAAAGAAAATCCCCATAGTCAACAAGAGTGAGAGAAGAAGGGGAAATTTGAACCTAATTGGCCAGGTCCCTTTGTTATAGTATCAGTCTTTGGATTAGGAGCATATTAGTTGTCCACACTAGAAGGGGATCTGAATGACGAACCCCTCAATAGCTTGCATCTCAAAAGGTTTTACACCTAAATTACCCAATGCATTGGTAAAGGTCTTAGAAAAATACCAAAAACATCAAAAAATGTCCTAAAAAAGATACAAAAAAAATGCAAAATCCAAAAAAATAAAAATAAATGCAAAATACAAAAAAAATCAGAAAAATGATTGAAAACAGTAAAGAAAAAGAGTCGTCCTCTAGTGAAAAGCACTTTGGTGGCGCTTTGGGTAAGTACCTTAGTGAAAACCTTGAAAACAAGAACCTTGTGTAAAATAAGCACTCTCCATCTATCTTGGGCTACATGACTTGCTCTGCATCATTCATCCTCATGCTTCCATCTCTGCATTTGTCATGCTTCCATGTTCACACCATAGCGTGATCCAGTGTTTGTATCATGGTATCCCCTAGCATTACTTGGCCCATTCTAAAAATCAGCTTGTCTTATTGTATCACACTGGGGGCATGTCCTACATTGGATTCGATTCTTGTACATTCTCAAGGTTGGAAAATCAAAAATCCCAAAAACATTAAAAACATATCAAAATCCCAAAAATAGTCAAAACATATCAAAATCCAAAAACATTCAAACATATCAAAATCCAAAAACATTCAAATGATGTCAAAATCCCAAAATAGGTGAAAAAGTCAAAAACATAGTCTTCCCTCGAACTACATCGTCTCTAAGCTTTGAACATAGGCATGGGTGATCTTTGATTATCCCCCTGAGACATTTAGGTCAGTCTTTTAGGTGTCTATTATGTTAATATTTGAGTCTTTTAAATCTTGGTCGTGTCGTCAGTCAAACTACATGGTCTATGCATGTATAACGTAGGCAAGGCTAATCTATTGATCAGCCCTCGAGGCCCCTAGGATAGGTCTTTAGGTTAAGTCTTGGTTGTCATGGTCGTGTCTCACCCTACATATCCTTTTCAGCATAGGTTTCAAACCTCTCTTATGTCAGATCCAAAGGCTTGCTCAATAAATGTTTTGCATACACCTCCAAGATGTTCTCGACTTCATATCCCATTGGCATAATCCATATCATTTTGGGATCAACAACTTCCATTAGGCATTGATCAATATCTACCATGAAACAAATTGTATCTTTATACTTCTCTACAATTAAATTAGGAATTATTTCTCTTGCATGCATCATACTCTAATTTTTTTTAAGTACCCCAAGAAGGTAGTTGTTTTTGGTCTGACTATCACCAATTCCATACAATGTATCTCTTATTTGAATAGCTATAGGTTGATTACTTTTCCAATGAACTTTCCCAACACCCAGAACCTCACTCATGAAATAAAAGAACAAACACAACAACAAATTAAACCATATTTAAAAGAGTTCTTGTCTTTCTTAATCTTACTCAGATTCTCTACCAATTGACTTCTAAGTAGCTCACACAAGTCATAATCTTCATTTTCTTTAACCATTTGATAGGCTACATAAATGGTTGTACCAGATATTGAATTATCCTAGTTGCAGTGGTAGACCTTGTACCAATGACCATAGATGCAAATTTCACATCCACTTCAATAATATCTTATGACAATGCTTATAGCCTCTTTCGTAATATTAAAAGGTATATTCAACCACATGAACTCGGCATGAACTCAGCTCAAAATATATTGCACCCATTTGATTTTCTCAAATATGGGGAATTTCACAAACTGTGTGAACTTCTTCTCTTCTAGGGTTTTGTATTCTAGCTTAACAGTGAAGTCCTCTCCAATTATATGGTTAGAATACAAATTCAACATTTGTGAGCTCCCTAACTCTTCAATATTAGCATGATTGTAAGCCCTAATGTCTTTAGTATGCAAGACATGGTATGATATAGATGAAAATGCACCTAGGTGCTTGGTCTTTGGTATGTGCAGGATCATCATGGAAAAAATAGGCCCTTAAGTAGCAAAAAATTCAAAAAAAATCAAAGTTAGGAAACTTGACATAAAAATTTGAATAAGTTATATATATTATTTCAAAAATATGTAAGAATAGAATCTATAGCAAATTGAAGGTAGTTTCTAAACTACTAGTTTTATTTAAAAAGAAAAAAAAATTATATATATTTGGTGAAAATTTAAAAATTTCAATGCAGTAGTACTTAAATTTTAGGGAAAAAATAAGAAGTAGGTGTTTGTCTGACCACCCTAACCACAATAAAATGATAAAAAGAAATTATAATATTTTAGATATAAGTAGAGGACTCATGTTCTGATGTGATACATATTTTTTTGTAATTTTTTTCCAAGTAAATAATTAATTATGAATTTTTTATTACAACTTTTAAAAAATATAAAAACTCGTATGTTTGACCAACTTAACTTGGTCAAAATTTCATGAAATTCATTTCTTTTTTTTTAATCCTATAGTATATGAAACATAGAATGTGACACATATTTTCAATTCAAAAATGTGATACCATTTGAAAGCTATAGATGTTTTTCAATTAGCCTATCAATCAGGACTTTAGTTGTATTTCAAATAAAAAATGAATCATAAATATTTATTAAATTCAAAGTAAAGCATAATGTATATTGGTGGAAAGCTGAGAATCTCCTTTAAAAACCTTTTTCATTTCAT
>VDFB02157716.1:0-17818 GCA_007258455.2 Sequoia sempervirens | reverse complement strand
AATGGCATTTGTCAACTAGGTTATTAATGGAGTCTCCTTTGACCAACTTTGACCACCCCATTGGCTGCCTTAAACATGTCAGAATCTGAAACTGTCTATGCCACTGTCTTTCTACTCATCAAATTGACTTATCAGGACCCTTTCCAAAAAATTTCTACCGTCGGCCCAAAATTTGAAAAATTTCCCGAGGGGGCATTGATACTCTGTAGCTTCACTGGGGCATGGCTTTGACTTATCTTCTTTGTCACAACGCTACATGCTACATTATGGCAAAGAGAGGCAAAATGTAGACACTTAAAAATGACCTAGGCCTGCAAGCTCTATTTTTACCACTTTCGTCTTGGCATAATTATGACATTTAATTATGTCCTTGGTCCACATTCGACTATTGATTAAATAACTCATAATTATTTAATTAATTCACGTCCTTTTATTCTTCATGATTATTAAATAAATAAATTTCATTTATTTATTAAATACGTCATTAATTGTCTAAGTTTTCCCTTAATTAAATAAATTTCTTAATTTATTTAATTATCTTTATTCATTTATTCTTTCCTGATTATTAAATAAATGAATTTACTTATTTATTTTAATATGTCACTAATTCTTATAAGTAAATGAATTTATTTTTATTTAATTACTAATCTATATCCTCTCAATTAAATAATTATCTTAATTATTTAATTACCTAATTTAAAATTTCTCTCATTTTAAATAAGTTAATTATTTAAAATGATTTCACATTCTTAACTGTCAGTTCATTTTAGTAAATAATCTGAAAATCGATTATTTATTATCTCACAAAATCCATATTTTGAATTCATTTAATTCAAAATGGTAAATTCTTCCAAAAATAAGGAATCGAGCAGATTTTTGATTTTCCAAATCTGATCTTCAGTTCAATTCTTATCTTCTTGATTTTTTGAATCTCACAAATCAGGCAGTCTTTATCTTCTTGATTTTTGAAAATCTTTATTTTTCTAATTAATTATCTCATCTATTCTCCACCGCCGATTCGATTCTCTCAGATGACATCTCGACCACTCATTTAAGGATTTTTCCCTAACCCTGATTAGGGATTATTAGATTTAATCTCGTCCTCTGATTTTAGGCTTTTGTCAAAAGTTGATCTCGTCTGTTCATTCAAAATTGCATTTTCCTTAAAATGCTATTTTGCTCACATTTTTTGATTACACACATAAATTTTGTTATTCTGACACATTAATACTTAGAGTTATTTGGCATTTTAGAGTCTTTTTGTCATAGGCATAGGCATAGTTTTTATTTAAATCCTTCAAAGCTTGTGTAGGACTTAGTCTTTGGCATCAAATTGCTCACACGTTCAATCTGAGGGCAATACATTTGCAGCAAGTTAGGAGGTGCTACGAAGAGGAATCATGGAAGCTTCGGTGATTAACTGGTATAATCATTTCATTCTATATTTCTTTCATTGTACTTTCGTAGTTCTTTGGGTTTATATGCATTGTTGATTTGCTAACATCTAACATACCTAAAATTTACCCTTAGATGGAATTCCAACCTCGAAAGTTAGGATTTGACCACAATTGGGGAGACTGGTTCTTTCATTCTAACTCAACCGTTATAAGAGTCTATGGGTCCCAAGTGTCCTCACATATTTTTCCAAAATAAATTCTTAATAGAATTGCTTTCGTAGAAATCATTTGGCAACTAAATGAGGTAGAAGAAACTCATTTCAAAAATTATAAAAAGCATGCAATTCTTCCCTCCACTCTCATTTTCTCAAATTTCATGGTTATATCTAGAGAAGGGTTTGAATTGATTCTTAATAAATTACTGCCTTATAGATTGAAACATGATAAGGTCAAGAAGTTTGATCTTGATCATTTCATACATAAAACTAGGATAAGATATAAGTTGGCCCATTCATTCATGAGTTTTATCTTGATGAGGATCTAATAAGAAATTACCCATTTGCCTCAAAAGCCATAAAAAATAGAGTAATGGGTAAAGATTCAAATTATTGAAGAAAGGAGGAAAGGAGAAAATCCTTCTTATAATGGAGCTTATATTGATATTGAGGATCCCCTCCTAAGAATAAGAATGATGTTTGATGATACAACCAACCTATTGGCTAATGTTCCATCACGGATTACAAAAATGGATGAACTTGGTCCATCCTCATCCCATGCAACAGATCAACCAATTGTGGAGAATGGTGTTCCACTATAACAAATAGCTCCTCCTACTATGTCATTGGTTAATTATCCAATTTATCCAAGTGAATTCACAGAGGATTCATATCTGTATCAAGTTTTTCACCCTCCTAGGAGAGTGGTTCCAAAGAGAGCATCCTCAAGAAGGATGTTAATCAATTTTGACACAAGTGACCAAGTGGTGGATGATGTGAGAGCATTGAAATGCTCTAAATTTATGGGAGATGATAAATTCATCAAAACTAGGGAATTCAAGGATTACATCATAAAGAGTAAGAGTGAGGAATTAAACCAAACCTTAGGCAATCAAACTCTTATTGAGGAGAAAAGAAATGAAATCAGTACTAATTTTTGGGATAAGGTCAATAAAGAAATAGAAGATAAGATCCCAGAAAAGGGGAGAGAATTTGTAAAAAAGGGCAGTTTCCTATTGTTATCAGGGTGGGATATATCATCTTCCATTGTATTTGATACCATTAGAAGGCAGGATGGAAACAACCTGGTGTTAGAATCATAGGAGCAAGCAGATGCTCTATACTTTGGTTTAGAGTTTAATCCAATGCATGAGATCCTTGCTATTTGGTCCATCTTCCCAAAAAGCCCAAAGTCATTGATGATACAAATTCATTGTCTGAAAACTTGATTGTTAGAAGAATGATAGATACCAATGCCTTGCAAGGAGCCACTTTGACAATAAATTCAACAATGTTCATTGAGGCTAGAGTAAGGAAATTGGAGGTTGATTTGGAAAAGGTAAACAATGAAAATTTGAAGTTGCGAGAGCAACTAAATGTTGTGTTTGGACTGTTTCCACCTCCCATATCAAAAGAAAATAAAAAAAAGATGAGGAAAAGGTAGCCTTAAATGTTGAAATTAGACAAGTGAAGAGAACTTCATAAGAAGGAAGAGGTAGAGCTGAAGACAAAGAGAGATCATCATATAAAGATCTATGATATGGTTGATAATATTTTTGGCAAAAAAATATCATGTATTTTTTAGTCTTCTTGAGGAGACATGGAATGGGTATAAGGAAGACTCATTAACCCATATAACTCATATTTCTTTGAAGAATGGGATGCAAAATATCTTTGATACTTGGGGACCTCAAAAGGACATGATCAAGAAAATGTTGTTAGTAATAAATTTTGATGTGAATGATCTTGAGGAGTTAGGGATTATTGTTGATGTTTTAGAAGATTTTGAAGATAACATGATTATACATCAAAGTTTCCAACTAGGAATAGAGAAGTTCCTTGAATATTTTGAGAACCTCATATTCAACCTTATGCCTAGCATAATCAATGAAGAAGGTGAAGTAAAAGAGTACAAGGAGTAAAGTGTCGAATCTAATAATATACTACCTCTTATTATTGAAGATGGAATTTTGAATGCAAACAAAATGAATGTTGCTATAGATAAATTGCTAAAGTTAGATATGGGTTTGGAGAATTTTTCCAAGGAGATTAAGAAGTGGATTGAGGGTGGATATTCAAATCATCTATATTAGAGCATTTTTGGTACATCTTTGGCCTATAGAGGAGTTTTTTGCCAAATGGGTAGAGAAGTACAACTAATTGAGTGCATGAGCTTCCACATTTTGTCTCATCATAACAACAGAAGGATCTTCTTGAACTGTCTCCAACTATGTTGTCTTCATGTGAAGGATTGTTTTGTTTGATGCTAAATGGTTGTAACATTCTTTTTGTCTATTCCAGGACATGATTGTCAAAGGAAAATGTAAAATTTGTACATAGCCTAAATCTTGTTTGCTCCATTGTTTTTATAAAAGGTAATTCATGGTCATTTTGTTAGGATCTTAGAAATTTTATAAGAAGAGCATCTATATTCTAGTCTTTACAAGTTCGGTCTAGGATTTCATAGGAAAAGGATGCCAATGTTATTATTAATTTTGTATGATAGTACTAGATCTCTACATCAATATATAGTGATAATTTTGCAATCAATTGTCTCTTGAACTATATACTTCTTATCATTTATGAATACAAATTGATTAAGGATCACTTCTATTCATTTGTGCAAGTTCTCTTCATTTGAATTTTTCTTTGATGGCTTCTATTCAAGGAGTAGATGAATCTGCTATATGAGGAATATTAAATGTCATGAATGTATACAAGGAATTCTTAGTAGAGTTGATTGTAAATTCTAATAGTAGCAGCGTAGGCATTGTTGCTAAGCTTTCAAAGAACTAGAATGAATATATTTGTATGAGTTTCCAATTACATTTCCCTTGACTTTGTTGCCTAGGTATAAGACACCAGTCTAAGAAATAGTTTTGATTATGTTTCTATGGTCATAAGTCTTAAATCAATTTCTCTTTTAGTTGTACTTATTCTATAATGTTAGTCTCATGCTCTCTAGCAAAAACTACATAAGAACTCCATGAATCTAGCTCATTAAGTGTGTTCATTTTCAATTCTTTGTCATATAAAGAGAACATATCTGTTTGAAGAAATATCTAATATTAACCATATAAAATCCTAATGGATATTGCATAGGACCACCCTCCTAGGTCTTGCAGAGCCTAAAGTGTAGAGGATAAAATTATAAAATCTTTCTCCTATTCATTGGACAACCTTCTAAAATAATTAAGCATAAGAATTGGCTAATTCCTTTAGATTGTCTTATGAACCAATTGGAAATTATCCTAAAAAAACCAACAAAATGGCGACTCTGTTGGTGAACAAGCTCAAATTGTATTGTAAATAATCTTTGGTCATTAAAAATATATTTGTGTGAAGTGCCTTTTGTTGTGAAAATATTTATTGTTGTATCTATTCTCACATATCCTTTGAGAAGAAATGTATATTTCAAATTCCCCAAGTGGGTGGTGACTCTGAAAGTCTCCTTGCCAATGCAAGTATAAAAAAAGTTTACCAAGAAGAAATGGATGGAAGATCTTTATTCAAAGATAATCCTAGAAAGAAGTTGGAATTTGAGTTATCAACTACTAGACAAACATGGAAAGCCAAAGATGCAATTGATTCAACTCCTCCTCAGGGAACTCATTTTTCTTATTCTAGTAGTGATGATAATTTTGATGATTTTCCTATTATATATTTAGCTTCAGGAGTTCCTGAGCTTACTGTAAAAAATATAAAAAGCTAAAGGATTATGAAGAGATAGATAGAAAGGAAGTAGGCTTATATGACCCAACTATTGACCCTAATTCTCAACCAGAGAATTAATTTTAAAGCTCTCCTCTCCAAGATCAAATGCATCTCTCTTACAAAAATCTTGCTTTATCTAGTGCAGCCACAAATGCTTCCCAATCTATCCCACAAGCCTTAGAATCTAGAAGAGTACTTCAGACTAAAGAAGAATTACTAAAAGAAGTAACTGATCTTCAATTTGAATTGAATAAAGTTGAAGAAATGAAGATTAGAGATACTATGAAACAAAGAGATGATATGAAGAAGAGAATTGATAACATGAAAGCTTCCTATCATTTTGGTAGTACCTCTACATCAGTGATATCAAATCATGTCACAAGTACTAATACATTTAATGTCCCTCTTGGTATTCCCATGCAAATACCTTAAGTAATTCTCTAGTAACTAGTGCATTACCTACTGCTTCACATTCAATTACCTCATCACAAGGTTTAGGTGTTGGAAGAATTTCCATAAACACCAATGCTATGTTGAATAAAAGCTCCTATGTAGATGTATTATCCCAAAATTCTTTTACCTCAAGATTTCCAAATAAAAAAGAATGGGAGTTACAAAAGGAAGTTGAATATCTTAGAACATCTAACTGGAAAGAATGGAGAATATTAAAATACGAGATGATATATAGAGAGGGTGGATACTTTGAAAGTATCCTATGGATCTCGAAGTGCTTCAACCTCTGGCCCTAGTTCCCAAGTTTCCCCTTGTAAGGTAGGGGCACCAACCGCACCAAGGCTCCAAATCACGGAGAGCCGAGAGCAGAGGGCTGCCTTATCTCACCTCAAGTTATTGGGTGTTTAGGACAAGAATCGAGAATAAAGAGTAATCTCAAATGCTTTTGTCACTCTACAGATCTAAAAGTCTAAATGAGGCTAGATGAGTTGGTTTTTGGAGTCCAAACTGCACCTTGGATAACCCTCTGCTCGAGGATGGAAATGCAGGTCAAGGACGACAACATGGTGCACTAGCGTATGTATGGCCAGAAAATGTGAAATATAGTATGTAAAGGAAGAAAATCCTACTAACTGCCTAGCTGACTAATTTCAACAAAATAAATAGAATAACGAAATACGAAAAATAGCTATGTAAATGATAAAGAAGATAGATGAAGATAAGGGTGATGAATATCAACTCATTAAAGCTCTAGTTCACTAGCGAGCTCCACACACATGTTCACCTACACACAACCAAGCGAGGGAAAAATGTTGGGTTGTATAGGGGTTTGCCTCAGTCAAATCCCTGCTTTGGTGTTTCCACCTCCACTGACAACTAAAAAAGCCATGAAGTAGAAAATGTGATAAAGGAAATAGAAAGGAGAATATTGAACACTGCAAAAGATACAATGCTACTTTATCAAACCAAAATAGGAAAATGAGAGTGAAGCGATACCACCTCCACCCAAAGGATACCCAAAGAATCTCAAGGCCAGTGAAGGGATAATGTGAGGCAACGAGCTTGGAAAAGTTGACATGGCCGCAGTAGTGTCGAAGGGAGGTCTCGCAAGATTCCAAAATCACAACTTCTATGGTAGCACAACATGTACAAAGATGAAGTTGATGGAGTAACAAGTTGTTGCAATGCTCAATGTAGTTGTGAAAATTGCTAGAATTGTGAAGAAGATCAAGCAAAATGCTCAAGAGATGTTGAAGAGATGAAGAATTGTTAAGAGGATGAAGTGAAGTTGAAAGATAGGCATTTAAAGTGGAATAAGGAGGGAAGGAGCCATTTTCAGGTCAGCTAGTTGCCACAGAGACATTACGCTTCATGCCAAATGGAGAATGTAACATCCCTACAGACACTAGAGGAAAGAATCTATCAGGGATGGCAACGCATCGCACAGACGTCTGCACGTGCTCACATCCTTGAAAAATATTCCCCCATCGACACACAGGACAAACGTTGAGTGTATGGAAGGAAGGTGGGTGATGTGGAATTTTGGGTTTGATTTTCTAAGGTGAAGGGATGCAAAAGGAAAATTTACACAAGGGGTGCAAATTCACTCCTATACATTTTGTCCCCACTTTAGTGAGCACAAGTATCGATGAGTGTTTGGTAAAGTAGATCAAAGAGTTAGAAATGTATACCTGAACCGTCGAGGAAGCAAACCATGATTTGGTGAGCTCGAAAGCACAAGGCAGGCAAAGGACTCCACAAGTAATCTCTCATGAGGAGGTTCGAACAAAAGGACTTTATAGCTCTACGAAACTACGAAGTTGAACAAATTACACCGAAGGACCACAGACCAATGATGGAAAAATCCCACAGGATGCAACCACTTCACAGGCCCTTAGACCTACAAAGAAGGTTCCCCCCAGGTACTCTCTCCTGAAGGAAGCCCGATGTAAGGGGTCTCCACAAAGTCGGATTGGAAAGTAGCTTCATAGGTACACCTGCAAAGCAACATGTTAATCCACAGATAAAACATGTTAGAAAACAAAAAGCAACCACACAAGAAAACAAGCATAAATTCATGCAGACGGTCGAAAAATAAAAGAAAGAGCTTCCAAAGGGGTCCCTTGGGAACCCTTTAAAAGAAAAGGGGTCCACTCAAGGGATGTGTTGTTTGGAAGTGCAAGAGTATTTTCACCAATCTATTCAACATCAAGGAATACTTTTGAAAGATGTTCACTTCATCAAGGAATTCAAAAGGAAGAAAATTCCTCAGCTTAGGCGAAGGTCAAGGCTTCTCCCATAGGAATTTTTCTCCTCCCTCGAGGAAATTTCTTCAAGTTCTTTCTATATGAACCCATGACGAAGGAAACATGTTCCACTAGGGGTCCCTGTTGAGAATGCAATTTTTTAAAAGTTTAAAAGATTTTTGAAAGATTTGTTGGCTACAATCATTTTGAAAATCAATGTTGACTTGATACCTGGGATGGTGTGTTTCAAACACAAGGCACGTGGCATCCTAAGGAGAGAAAAGAAAGAATGAAAAAGTGATGTTGTGGCCCATGATACATAGTGAGATGTCACCGTGGTAATGTTGTCATGCACACGAGGGACAACACATGAGCACCATGACATCACAACTCAAGCAAAGAGAAAGATAACAAAACCATAAAATAAACAATAACATAATGAACAAGGGACATAGGGGCGATATGATATTTTTAGGTCAGAGCTACTCATAAATATATATAATTATAATAATAGTATATTAATAAGCTCTAATCAACCCCCTACTATATCAAACCATATGAAGAATGCATGAGAAAACAAAGTAAAAATAAAAAATTGGGTCAACATGGAAGGGAGTCCCTATGTCCACAACACTTTGCATCGTCCCCAATTTTGTGAAATCAATACATAATAGAAGGAAGAATGATGCCACAAAAAGGGGAGTTTTCACGACCTATAATCTCGTATCCAAGCTTCTAAGGGTGACAAGGGTCATCTAGGAACACATATCGCAAGCATAGGGGAACATAATCACACACACTATACACTACAGATAAAGAAGAGGCGCCCCCTAACACTCATCAACCAAGAAGTCATCAGCCTCCCAATATAGATCATTATACGGGGAAGGCAAATGAGTCTACAAGGGCAAAATGTCAAGGGAGGAACCCTTCGACCCCTACAACAAGAGCCAAGGAAGGAGACTCTTGGGTCACCCTCACTCGGTTCCTATGGGGAGTAAGTTCAATGACTTCACAAAGATAAAGCTAAAGGGCCATGACCTTGTCCAAAGAATTAAACATGCATTTCATGGGAGTGCCATGTGTTACGTCAATGGACGAGGGAGGCAACACCTGAGATTCACTACTAGGTTCACTGAATGACTATGACTTAGGAGCAGTGATGAACTTAGGGGACGTTGGAGCTTTTCCATCACAAGGATGGCACATGCTAATGCAAAACCACCCTTTGAAGAGGGTGGACTCCTCTTTTGACCCCCATTTCTAGAGGGGCCATCCTCCACCTTCCACTTTGTCAGAGGGTGCAAGACCCCCATGGATGAGGTAGAAGGTGTAGAGGAGGAGAAGAAAACTGTGGCAGACACCACTGAGGTGTTTAGCATGTCCACGAGCCCATAGAATGGTAGGATGTCTGAAAGGAACATCAAGAGAGGGGGATCAATTGAAGGAGCAATAAACACCTGCACCTTTTTAGGGTTAAGGGTGTTTATGCTCGTAGCAAGAGCTAAAAGCAACACTAAGGCTGACTAAAATAAAGTAGAGGGGACATGAGAGGAGGACACAACATCAGGCCCTAAAAGAGGGGTGGTTGACTCCCCTTCCTTTGCAGAGCGGCCTACTTAGCTGCCAGAGTCTTTCGTTGACGCTTGCACTCATGCTTAAGTAGGTTCCTAAAACTCTAGGAGCTAGAGGCCAGAAGCTAAGATGGGACAGAAGGCTCCTGCTCGGCCATTAGAGTGTCCATCACAGCCATTTCCAATGGAGGGAGAGACTCTTGGATGGGAGCAGGAGGGAGAGACTGAGAAAATGTTGGAGCAGCAGTTGGGGGAGTCGACTCTAACACCTCGGTAGTAGGCCTCTTCCCATTCACTGTCTTAGGAGTAGGAGTGGTAGGAGACCATGGAGGCCAACAGATAGAAGATTCCCCGCGAGGGCCCTTCCTTTTACCATACAGGTAGGGCCAAGGTATAGGAGGCAAAGTAGGAAGGTCTGATATATGAATCTTGTCTCTACGCTAAGTATGCACCATCAGAATTCTTATGCAAAATCTAGGAGTAATCATCCAAAACTCTTCTTTAGAAAGGGGCAGAAGCGGGGCCCCAAGGATGGGCACACCTCTTCTTTCCCTTTTGAGAGGAGGAGGCATCTTGCTACTGCACTATTGGAGGGGTCACTTTTGGCTGTCCCTTGTCCCCAATTTTGTACTTTACATAGTTTCAATAAAGTAGGTTCATTCTAGGGGGAAGCAGATCGATTGGGCGGGCCAAAAATTATCCAATGAATAACCCCCACAAGATACCAATGGTTGATATCTAGTGTCATACACGACATGCACAACACCTTCGTGAGAGAACTTTAAACATTTATGAATAATGGAAGTGATTTCATTCATGGATGCTAGCCATGGGATGCCCAACTTCACCTTGAACAAATTGGATTCTAGAATAACATCAAAGGTTGTATCCACAACCCTAGGTCCAACTAGGACGGAAAGGGTTATGGAGCCATATGGATTAAGAGAGAGATTGTCATGCATACGTATGGTAGACTTTGTTTCTTCATATTCCTCTCTTTGTAAATAATTTAACCATAATTCCTCCTCTGTAATAACATTCACCCACCTCGCAAGGTCAACTAGAACTCCTATCACAATGTTCCCATTCAGGAAAGTAGGAATGTATAGGGGAGAGGGCTTATTATTCAAGGGCAAGTCCTACGAGGTGAATATCACATTTGGTGAACCAATCATAGGTTGCGAGGGAGGAGTAACTGAGACCATGTTAATGCCAAGGGTTGAGGATAAGCATCAGAGGGGTCAATAATCAAGTTTGCAAAATGAGACGTAAACGGGTTCGTGTGAATTTTCAACTCGCTATTAGCCTTTGCTATTGATTTATTTGTGTTTTGTTTCATCCTATCAAGATGAATGGTATCATCATCGATGTGATCCTGTATCTCATGATGTAGGTGCATACAACGCTCGGTATCATGTCCGTTGATACGATGGTACTAGAAAAAATCATTTGCATCATACCAATCAAGATATGGTTCCTTTAGAGGTTGAGGGTTTTCCAAAGTTATGATCTTATCCTTCAAAAAAATTTACAAAATGGAAGAATAAGATTCTGCTAACTTTGTAAACTTCTTGTTGCATCTAAGGCCATGATCATTAGTTGTGGCAACTACATTCACAACAACCTTTCCTTTTCCTGAGATGGACACAATATATTTTCTTTCTGAATGAGAATGTCAGGAAGGTCCCCCAAACTAAACTAGCATTTTCTTGTACTCTCACAAGGTGGCACACAAATGCACATAGGATGGGTATTTCATTAAGGAAAACTTCTCTTACCAGGCTCACTACAGGTTGCCTATGAACACCTTTTGCACATCAGAGTTGGGAAGTGGGTACAAGATCTATAAAAAGAGCACCTGGTATCTTGCTATAAAGTCAGTTATGTTCTCGTTATCTCCTTTCTTACATTGGACAAGATCTGAGGTCATCTTTGGACTGATGTTAGCTTGAAACTGACAGAGAAACTGATTCACAAGCTAATCAAATGAGAATATAGAATTATCAGGCAAGGAACAGTACCATTCGAGTGTTATGTCCTTAAGAGATTGAGGAAAGAGTTTCACCATCAAAGCATCATGATGAAAGAAATTTGTACACGTGGCATTGAAAGCTAACACATGTGTCTGTGGATCCCCTTTACCACCATACTTTTCAAACTTAGGAATCTCCATTCTCTAAGGGAAAGGAGTACTCAAAATTTCTACTGACAATGGACTATGTTAGAATAAAGGTTGAAATATAGGCTCGATAGAGGCCTAGGAAAGGCTCGCCAACTAGTTTTGCATTTGACCCATGTTCTGAAGAAAAGAATTCAAAACAGGGTCGGAGGATGAAAAAGGACCAATGGAATCTCTAGAACCACCTCCGGAGCCACCGTTGTGATCACCGCCGGAGCCACCACCAACACTAGGGCCTCCACTAGAGCCACCTCCACTACCAAAGCCTCCACCATGCATTCCACTGGAGCCTACACCACTAGGGGCAATAGGAGGGGTGAAGCTGAAACCAAGGGGTATTCTACTCACCTTGACAATGTTAGGCTTTTGAGAAGCAGAAGAAACGCTAATCAAAGGGCCTATTTTTCCCATACATATAGACATGGTAGTCATCACAATGCCTATTTATCTTTCATAGGCATCGATAACCTCCCCTCGAGTAGTACCCAGTCTAGTATTATACGAGGGGATATAGGCTTCAATTTGGTCGGTGAGGCTGCATAAGAACTCTATGCCTATTTGATCCTTTCCTAACAGATATCTCACCTCGCTAGCAAGTCTAGTGGCTCTCGCCATGTGTGGTACTTTCTTCAAGTTATTCACAAGGTCTAACAATTTGTTATCTAATATCAAAAGGTATTCTGCAAGAATATGCACAACATCATCCTCATCTACAGACGAAGCCATAGAGGACACTAGAGGAGTAGGAGCACGAGTGGTCTCATTTATGAAACCCATCTTGTCGGTAAAACTTGTGGGAAAACTAGTGGTAAAGTCAGTAGCCAGACTAGTGGAAAAAATGGAGGTGAAACTAGAAATAACCTTTGTCTTTTCCATAGGTAGGTGTCACATGCTTCTCCTAACAACATACTCAAAATTTGTGGACTGGGTTGTGATGCTCATAAACCTTCACAACACTCAAGTTTATAAGTCACCGGGTGCGAAGGAAAAAGTCTCAACACAAAAAAATGGGTAGACGTTGTTCACATCAGGTTCACCAAAAATGTAAGGTAGGGAGACCAACCACACCAAGGCTTCAGGTCATGGAGAGCCAAGAGTTAAGGGCTGCCCTATCTTACCTCAATCTATTGGGTATTTAGGAAAAGAATAGAGAATGAAGAGAATTCTCAAGTGCTTCTATCACTCTACATATCTGAAAGCCTAAATGAGGCTAGACGAGCTAGTTTCTGGAGTCCAAATTGCACCTCAGACATCCCTTTGCCTGAGGATGGTAGCGTGAGTCAAGGACGACAGTGTGGGGCACTGGAATCTTTGGTGCGCTAGTGTTCGTACAACCATAAAACATGAAATACATTATGGAAAGCAAGAAAATCCTACTAACTACTTAGCTGACTAATTTCAATGAAATAAACAAAATTACTAAATATGAAAAATAACTACATAAATGATAAAAAAAGATAGATGAAGATAAGGGTGATGAATATCAACTCACTAAAGCTCTAGTTCACCAGTGATCTCCACACACCTTTTCACCTACACACAGCCAAGAGAGGGAAAAAATTTAGGCTGTATAGGGGTTTTCCTCAGTCAAATCCCCACTTTGGTGTTTCCACCTCCACGAACAGCTAGAAAATCCATGAAGTAGAAAATGAGATAAAGGAAATAGAAAGGAGAATATTGAACATTACAAAAGATACAATGCTACTCTATCAAACCACAATAGGAAAAGGAGAGTGAAGTGATACCACCTCCACCCAAAGGCTCTCAAGGTCAATGAAGGGAGAAATTGAGGCAACGCGCTTAACAAAGTCGACATAGCCGCAATAGTGTCAAAAGGAGGTATCACAAGACTCCAAACTTGCAGCTTCTATCGTAGCACAACACGAATAGAGATGAAGTTGATGGAGTAACAAGCTGCTGCAATGCTCAATGGAGTTGTGAAAATTGCTAGAATTGTGAAGAAGATCAAGCAAAATGCTTAAGAGATGCTAAAGAGATGAAGAATTGCTAAGAGGATGAAGTGAAGTTGAAAGATAGGATTTTGAAGTGGAATAAGGAGGGAAGGAGCCATTTTCAGGTCGGCTAGTCAACATAGAGGTGTTACGCTTCATGCCCAATGGAGAACGTAACTTCCCTGCAGACACTAGAGGTAGGAATCTATCAGGGATGACAGTGCACCACACAGATGTCCATGTGTCACGCTCACATCCCTGACAAATATTCCCCCACCGAAACACATGACAAACACCAAAGGGATGGAAGGCAGGTGGGTGATGTGGAATTTCACTACTGGGTTTGATTTTCTAAGGTGAAGGGATGCAAAAGGGGAATTTGCTCAAGGGGTGCAAATTCGCTCCTATACACTCCTTTTGGTAATCTCAATTCCTAATCTCCACCTATCGATTTTGACCAACATATTCCATTGGTTGTTTTAACCACTTCAGTCCCACAACAAAGTTATATTCGAACATATTATCTACAAGTGAGTATTTATATGAATTAGAACATACCTTAACCTAATCCATATCCTCAAGTGAGTAATCCACAACAAAATCTAGGAGGGTATGGACAATATGGTAACTATCGGTAACATAACCCTAATGTGAATGCTCAAGTAGGTGGAAAAAATGTAAACCCACCATGAGGACATAATGTTGTCAATCAACAACAAAATTCTCAAGTAAATCCTCAAGTGAATCCAGTTGTAGGAAAATTTTCACCAAGAAGGCCAATAAAATTAGAGAGGTATAGGAAATTGGATTTTACTAGTATCCCTAGATACACCAATCCCATCCCAAATGATATTAGAAATGTGTTGTTCAAATTCTCAAGAAATAATGCAATCTTAGGAAAAGATCACCTAAGGTCCTTTTTGAATCCGATTGATGATTTTGAAATTGAGGATGAGGATGTTGTCATGAAGTTATTCATGCAATATTTGATAGATGATGCTAGGGATTAGTATAGAAGTCTACTTGAAGATAGTATTGGGTCTTGGGAAGAATTCAAGAGGGTGTTCATACAAAAATATGGTGAAAATAATGGTCTTAGGTTCATTATTAAGGAGTTTACAATTATTATCAAAGGACATAATGAATTGGTCTTAGATTTTAACACTAGGTTTATGAAGGTCATGAATAAAATTTCTCAATATATGAGACCTAGTGAGCCTGTGTTTGGTGTTGTACTATAACACATATGATCCTAAGATGGGATACAAACTAAGGGACATAGAACCTCAATATTTAAGGGATGCTTTCAAAATTGCTATGCACATTGAAAATAGCATAAAGGCTTCTGGTAAGGTCAATAAGAGGGATGATGTAAAAATTTACAAAATCCTAAATGATATTAATCCAAAGTTGTGTCCTCTAAAGATAAGCTTGAAAAATTCATGAGTGTATTGGAGGATTTGAGTTATAAAGTTGCAAAGAATGAGAAGGGCTTGTCACAAGATAAACCCAATGTGCAAAGACAATAAATAATTCCAAGGTTGTTAGACTGGCCTTATAATACAAACTAGCATAATGGTAAGCCAATACAAAATGATAAAAAAGGGGTACAAAATAAAGAAACTCCAGACCCCTTGAGAAGGAATAATGCCAATTTTGTTGATGATAGTCTCTAGTGCATAGTCTATCAGTTACCTCATTCTCCCACCCACTGCATGGTGGAAAAATCTATGGAAAAACAATAAAATCCATGCGATGATTATAACAAACTACATAGTGAGGATCATGATGTGAATATGATGTCTAATAGTTTTTTTACTGATGAATACTCTTCTAATGAAGAATTCCCTAAGACAGATGTGGATGAAAGAATATACAAATCAAGTACTTAAAACCAACAAATCTTTTTTGAGGATGATGAAGAAGAAGATATGAAAGTACACAATCCTAAAACATAAGATTTTGATGTTACATTGAGAAGACCCTCAGAAGAAGAGATTAGAGCTTTAACTATTGTTGCAATTTCTCAGGTTAAAATCAATTATAATTTTAGGAACAAAGTGGTAATTAATGATCAGGGAAAGGCTAGAAGCATCTTGATTAAAGAACATAACAATGACACCAAGGATCAACATTTTTATAAGCAAAGAGAGGAGCTTAAAACATAAAATGATACACCATGCAAAGGGAAAAATTATGAAAATATTGTGAATCGGGTTGTTTCTCCTCTTATCAAACCAAGATATTAGAAGATGAAGGAAGAACAAGAAAAGAGAAATACTAGGTGTGCTCAAGAGGGTAAATCAGATGACAAGCAAGAGAAGATGAGTGATCAGGTTGTAACAAATTGTGACATTCCAAAATACAATGTTGTTGACATGATTCAAATATTGTCACAAGTCAAAGTATATGTTCCTATATTGGAGATGATGAGCATAGAGGAACATAAGGAGAAGTCAGTTGCCCTTATTAATGGAGAAACTTTAGCCTCTAATGGGAAAAAGTTGATTACCCCACTTGAAAAGGGTAAAGAAAATTCAAAGAAAGTTGAATTTGATGGTATAAATGATGAAATACCATAAGTTTTTTTAGGCACTACTCTAATTGCTTGCCCTAATTAGGTTGATCCATTTTATGTGACTTTGCAGCAAGAAAATAATAAACTAGTAAGAAATTGTGTGATCGACTCAGGATCATCCACCAACATTATGCCCCTAGAAATTATGAAAGAATTGGGACTACAAGTGAGTAAAATATTTGGAAAGTGTTTTGCAATGAATTCTAGAGAAGTTTCAGTTATTGGGACAATGAAGAATGCCCATTTCAAATTAGTTGCATTCTTTGAGAATGATTTCATGATGAATGTAACTGTTGTTGATAGTCCACCTCAATATGAAATGCTTTTGTCAAGAAAGTAGTTAGAAAAAAATGAGGAAATTATGTACTTAGATATTTCATACGTCATGATCCCTATTAATAGAAAGTATGTCAAACTTAATAGAGAAAAGAGATCCTCCAATATTATTGAAGACTTGTAGCCAACAAAACATGTGCATTTTTTTGATGTTGACATGGAGAACTTTAGAGTTGTAGAGTCACAACCAATAGAAGATAGTATTGCACCTATAGTTGAAGAAATTAATGACAAACACAGGAAGATGGAATTTGGACTATGTATTTTGATGGAGCATGTTCAAAGTAATGATCGAGTGTAGGGGTGATTCTCATATCACCAAAAGGTAAGTCTTACAAATACTCATTCTCATTAAAATTTGAGTGTACAAATAATGTTGCAAAATATGAGGCTTTGTTATTAGGACTTAACGTGGTAGTCAAGAATAAGACCAAGAAGCTTAAACTCTTTGGGGACTCTGAGCTAGTTGTATCCCAAGTTAGGGAAAGATACATGTCAAAACATAAAATACTAAAGCAATACAAGTTTGTTTTCTGGGATACTATAGAAATGTTTGATGCATTTTAAATTGACTGGGTGGAAAGAGCAAAGAATGCAATGGCAGACCTGCTTACAAATATAGCCTTAAAACTAGATGATATTACTTTTTATGGGATATGAAAGGTTGAGGTCCAATTAAGGATTTCCATTCCAAATAATATTTGTAACTACAAAGTATTCAATGATGACTCAAATCTATTAAAGTTCTTACACTATATAGATGAATACCATGGCTAGGAAATTGACTTCCAAAAATTTGTGGAAACTATTGATGGGAAGGACACTATCTTTGGAAATGCGATAATGCAGTAAAAGACTAACAATATTCCCAAAGGTATGGTAGATTTAGAATGAGTTTTTGATAATTCTGACAAATGTGATGTCAAACTAATTTCCTCACATGAACAAGATTTGGAAGAAGTGAACTTGGGAATTGAGTGTGCACCTAAGAAAGTTTATATTGGTAAAAAAACTTAGTCCAAAAGTTAGAACAATGCTTTTCTCTTTGCTCATAAAGTATAAAAAAAATATTTGCTTGGTCATATGATGACCTCAAGGCCTATAGAGAGGATTTTTTTCTAACATGAAATTCCTCTTAATTCTGATGCAAATCCCTTTAGGTAAAAGAAAAGAG
>VDFB02157715.1:0-13161 GCA_007258455.2 Sequoia sempervirens | reverse complement strand
TAATTTTATTTATGATTCCTGAAAAATACATATTTCTTAAGCAATAAACCTACTCAAAACTAGTATTAGAGGTGCGTACTCACTATTTCAACATATGAGTAAGAATATTTTTATGAGATTTTTGATGATATCAATTTTCTTATATAGGATGTGTTTCAACCATATTTATTTGTAAGTATGTAAAATATGCATGATGTTTAAAACCTTTAAATAGTGAATTTGTAAGTCTAGTGTGAAGTCTTAACCGTTGTAGCCAAGAGTTTACACCTAATTTAGAAATTTCATTTCTTGGTGTTAGAGATGTGGGAAGATATGTTAACAAGAAAAATGTGGAAACGGGCCAAGAAGACAAAGATTGCAGATGCACCCATGATTAGAGTTAAGAAGAGGCCACAGATTGAAGAACCATAAATCTTTGATACAGAAACACTAGCTATGGCTATAAAGCGACTGAAGCAAGAGAAGAATGATAGAAAGCCATCTCATAGGAAAACACCCCCTAGGTCAAAACCTACCTATACAAAGGAAGAAGACATAGTTGCCTTAGATAACGAGGCATAAATGAAATGTCACTTTAATACAAGTGTGGCTAAACTGGGCATTTGGGACTAAACTAGTCCATAATATATGAACTCTTTATGATTTTTCATGAATACATGCTACTTTGCTTCATAATATTTTGCTATGTATGGAATTTTATTACTTATATAACAATCACCTCATGTTGCATATGTGTGAGTGGTATTTGATTACATCTTATTCTTATAATTATTACTAAGAGAACTTTGCGTATCAAGGATTGTAACATACTAATAATGTATCTATAAATTAGGTTTGTTTCTTTCAATGAAATAAATTATAATGGTACATGGTAAACAAATGAAAGACCCACCAAGCAGAACATAGAGATGACCATGATGGAATTTCCTAAAATATAGATTTGGATGAACAACCATTAGTATGATAAAAGTTGGAAAATTCCCATCATTGAATGGAGTGGGAGATTGTGTTTTCATCTCCCCTATAATATTAAAGGCGGGAAGTTTTAGGAATAAAATGCTTAAAACCCCATTAAACATATGGGTAACATGCGAATATCCTAATAAAGGATTAAAAATAGTGGAATGATTATATGGATAATATTGAAGTGGATTCTTCAGGTCATACTTTAAGCAATGCCTTAGTAAATTGTTGATGAATGAAGTAAGCATGGTTGTTAAACTCTGCACCAATTCTCCTTACAACATAATCTTCTTCTAAGTTGTAATGTAGATAGTACATTCAGATTGTACATGTATTGCTATGAATGAATGAGATCATAAAGTAAATATAGTGGAAAATTGGTAGCTAATGTAAGTGAAATGTCTGAATCTTAGTGTAGTAGTTTATGAGGTTTATGGATTGACTAGAAAATTCTCTTTTCTATAGTAATGGTTAGGAGGACACGTCAATTTGGCAGGGCTTCAAGAGGAAAACAACCTCCTTCATCTCATCTTAACCCTCATACTTTAGTGGATAATCATCAAGGACCCTCATCAAAACAAAACTCTCAAATTCTTCATGTGATACAAGAGATGACCAAATTTCTTCGGAAGAGGTTACCTCAAAAAGTCAAAGCTCATTTTGAAACAAACAATCTCAACCTATTGTAGGAGAAAATGGAGGAGAAAATTAGGGAGGTATCAAGGACGCACGTTTGGCTATTGGAAATGATACCCATAAGAGGAATATGGATGACCCTATAATTTAGGACAACATGAACTCATAGGTCCAAATTTTGAGGAACGATACATTGAATCATTGCAACAGGTGAATAATCTACAAACTGAAAGGTTTTGGCAAAGCAAGCCATTAGAAATCTAAACACAAGGATAAGAGACCTTACTCCTATGGTCTATCCTAAGAGCTTTCAAATACAATCATTTGTAGCAAAAAGGGACTCGAAGGTCACTTCATAGGAATCACTAAGAGTTCCATAGACTCCATCCAAGGTCACAAGGGCTACCAAAATAACAACAAAGGACAGGTTGGAAAGGAAAATGTCAGCGAGTCATACCTAGGGGTCAATTAAAGGTAGGTTGAGCAATAAGTATCCAAATAGATCACAGGCCCCATGATCAAGGTGTGGGTCTTGTAGGAACACACGAAGTTTCTAAGGGATCCCTTTATGTGGATAAACCCAAGTAATCTAAAATTAATCGAGTGCAGTCAATTCAAGTTAAGTGTAAGGGTTCTTGTTTCATATGTGGTAAAGGGGAGCACAGAGCTCTACAATATCCATGTAGGTAATCTTAAGGATGAGGTTTACCAAAAGAAAAAATAAAAATAAAAAATGGTGGGGTGATACTCTTTTCCCGCCACTTTGAAAACTTCTAGGAGGAAGTTCATTCCTAGAGGGGGAGGATGTGAGGCCCACCTCTATGCTACATCTAGTAACTGAACTATTTTAAGTTTAATTATTGATTATGCCGATGATACCATTGATGATAGGAGATTTAGACATTTGTGTCCATGTGATGGTTTGATTATGACTATGCTACATCTAGTACTTGGATTATGTTGAGTTTGGTTATTGTCTATCCCTATTGATATCATTGATGACAGGATATTTGAACATTTAATTTAATATGATTATTTGATTTTGATTATGCGACATGCTAGCTAACTATGATGATTGATCTAATTTTATGTTGGTTATTGAGTTTGTTCAATTTGAATCTAAAAACTTAATGATGAAAGAATGAAACAAGTGGTGTGAACCAATCATGTTGCAATTAGATGAGTATGAAAATTAATGTTAATGAAAATGAGATAAGATAGGTGGCTAATGATTTTTCATCTATGTTATAGGATCTTTATGCTATACAAATTATGAAACTTGTGTGAATGCAATTGTGATTCAAATGATTTGATTATTATATGAACATGATTTACTTGGATGGATTAACGTGTGTATTGAGTGTGCAGGTACATTTTCCATGGCCAATGGAAATTGGAGGCAATCTTGGGAACCCTATGTAAATTAACCAGTGAAGTTGAGCTAAAGTCCATATGAAGGGACTATAGTTCCATCATGTAATTATTGATGTTATTTGTGAATGTTTTTAATTTGGTTTTTATTGCCACGTTAGTCCATCCATGAGGTGAGTTGTCTATCCAAGTGGACAAACTCGGATTTGAACTTTTAGGCACTTTTTGGGGATTGAAAAGTGATATTTTTTAAGTGTTTTTATGGGTTTAAGGTCCCTAGGGCAGGTATCTATGGGTTAGGTACCTTTTTAGCTCAAAATCATGGGTCAATCTCAAGATTGGGCACTCTTTTTGAGGCCTTAAAGGTGTTTGGCGAAAATAAGGTTTGGGAAGTGAGATGGGGACTAGTCCCTTTCCAATCCCACTTCTCCATGTTGTCTTGTAAGTCTCCCAAGTCCTCACACATGTGTGAGAACACATGGGTGAGTGTGCCTGGGAGGGTGAATGGAAGGTTGAAAAATGTCAGCTCCCTATTCAAATGAATTAAAACTTGAGTTTCTATAAAGCAAACTCAAAACAAGGGTTAGGGGATTCTTTTGCATTCTTGAGTTTGGTTGAATTTTGGGGGAGTGAGGAGTTTAAAGAAAAATCTTGGAAGAAGAGGAGTTGTGTGGATCCTCAACCCATCTTTCCTTGAGCTTGGTTTTAAGGTAGATTCACCACTTTTGTTTTCTACTTCTTCATGTTTGTATTTGAAAGATTATATGTGTAGGTGAAAATATGTGCTTGAAATTTTATCTATTGTGTTTGATTTATATGTTTATTTCAAATTTCTCTTGGAGCATATCTTCTTGTGTTTTTGATGTATTATGTGTTATGGGAAAAAGGGTTGTGTAGGGATAGGCTCACCCAAGTTGGGAAGAGCATCCCTTGTTGGGGATGGTATGGAGTAGGAGCCTCCATGGGGAAGTTTAATCCCTCCTTAAGAGGAGAGGCTCAAAAAGGGTATGAGTACCCATATGTAATTGTGAAATGGTAGAAATGGTTTTGGTGGTATGGGTTTTGGAGAAAGAGAAGATATTAAAGAAGGATAGTTGTAGGTACCCCTCCATTTATGTTTATGTTTCTGCTATTATGTTTTACATTGTTAGACTATGATATGTTGTTTGGATATTTTGATCGCTAGTTTTGAGCGATAGTGGATTTATTCTATGACATGATGATACATTGTTTGGTGATTATTGATTTCAGACATGATTTGATATAGTTTAGATGTTTACTTTCAGTTGAATATTGCTATGTACATGTTATGATGGACTAACTGTTAATTTATTTTATTAGTTTGTTGTGACATGTATTGGTGTGGAGAAGCGGAATAAAATAAAACAAGCTTACGAGAGTGCCCTCACGATATCACGAGATTTTCTCGCCGCGGTGTAATACGTTAATGCTTTTATATATATATATATATATTTGTATGCATGTTATTTGCTTGGTTGGAGGATTTGCAGGTACATGACACCGACTCCACCTGTGTATTCAGGTCTGAGTATGTCTAGACTCAACGAAAACGTTGATCGGGAGATAGTAGTTTGGTTTACCCTAGTCCAGTCTTTAACCCTGGTCTTAGTACTTTGTCTGTTTTAGTTCAGAGTCATAGGTTGTATTGTTATTTTCTGTTTGAATAAATTGTTGAAAGTTAAATATTGGTTAATTTTAATGTTAGTTATTGTGCTTTAATTATTGTTATTTAAATTAATACTTTAAATGTTAAAAGTACTTGTAGTAATTAATTAATTAATTAGCTTATTTGGTTAAATAGTTGATCTTAAAAGGATTAAACTATTTTAATTAAATAAATAAATAAATTAAATTAAATTATTAAGTGTGTAAATTATATTGCATTTGAAAATTAAATAAATTATAGAAAATTGTAAATTTAAATTAAAAATATGCATGAGATTTGTATAGTGGTTGTAAAATTTAAATAAAATAAAATAATTATTTACATGCAAAATTGAAAGGCAAAAATCGTTGAGAAGTTGTTGAGAAGATATTTGTACTTCTCGACAAGTGTGCCAGTGAATTAATTGAATTTGTTGGGAAAAATTGGTTATGGAGGATATTTTGGATCTGGGATTTTGCACGGGGATTATTCAATTTCCTCACGGGGAAATTATCAAAACACTTGCAAAAATTCTTTGACTGTATTACAAAAATTGAAATCTTCTTAGAAGTTGTTATCTCTCTGTTTTTTTTGGGTTGTGATTCTTTGTGGAAGATCCTCCAAAGGATCTTGGTGGTTGATTAAAGCTTCTAGGATTTGGTGCTGTGAAGGAGTTTTGAAGGATTACATTCTACAGACAACCTTTAAATAACAGGTATTTTACTGGTGAATTCAGTTTCTTTGTTTTGAAAGAAAATTTGAAGAATAAGTTTTATTTTCTTGACAATTTGCTTGTAGAAAACTTGCTGTTAAAATTTATTATTTGTTGCAAGAATCTTCAAGAACTTAGTCAAGAAAAAGAAAGTTCTCAAAAACAAGACTCATCTTGAAAACCCCTGTGGTAATTTTAGAAAAGAGAAATTGGGGAAAATGGATTTTTTTTTGAATAAATGTTTATTTTGTTAAATCTGAAAAATTCTATTGAAATAAAATAGAAAATTTGTGAAGAAAAATAACCCTGTACAGTAATAAGTTTTCTCAAATTTTTGTAGAAATTTTTTGTCAGAATATGTTTTCTATATTTGAAAGATCTTAAAAATATATATATATAATAAATATATATACATACATATATATTTATTTTGCTGTGAATTTATGGGAATTAATATGTAAATTATTTTTTAAACATCGCCGTACGGGCGAATTTTATTCTTTTAAAATTCCGGACCAAAATCCGTAGTGCGGAGGAAATTTCCGCAAAAATTATACAAGGAGATTTTATTTTTAAAAAAAAAATACAGTGGGTTGGGCAGGGCCGAAACCCTCCCCTCCCACAGTGGCCCTTGACCCCAGCATTTGCCTGCAGTGACCACTAGAGGCTGGTACTAACCTAGTAAAATTGCTTGAGGCACTTCCCTGGCCATGAGTACAGAATTATATACAGAAGTTTAAGTTTATTTTATTTTTTTGTTTTTTTAAACTTTACTTTCATAATGAATATTTAATGATTATATATAATGCGAATTTCTTTTGTATTTATATATATATATAAATATATATATATTTATGAATTTGAATAATTATTTAATGTATATATATATTACATTAAGAAAATAATTTTGGAATTTTATTTTAAATAAAATATATTTTCTTAAAAATTATATTGCATATGAAAAATTATGATTGTGAAATTTTAAAGTATAATGTTTATAGTGAAATTGAGAAAATATATGTTTTTAGGTGAAATAGTTATTTTTATTGGTTTTGAAATAGATCTTTTATTAAGACGATTTATAAATATGTTGATTTTAAACTGATACATATGGATTTAGTATATCCAAATGATAGACAAGAATTTGTTTTAAATGGTTTTAATTTTGTGATTGGGTAAATGGGGAAAGTCTCTAACGATTAAGTCTTCAGGATCAATTTTTAAATGGGGATTGTAGTTGTTAAGTTAAATTTTTTGTGTTAACTAAGAATGTGTACATGGCTTTTCTTCGGTGATTTAGCTTTTGTGTTATGAACATTGATTGTTGTTAGTTTTATCATGAATAATAATGGTCTTTTTATATTATTTTTTGGTTATATGTACACTTTGTAAACCTTAGTCAGATAACATAGATTCTCATGTTATGTTTAGGGGAGTGGCTATTTGTAAGGGCCGACACACAAAGTGGTGTCAGGGTAACTTACAAATAGTTAACTAAGTCAGTGATAATTAAATGACATAGTAGTTAGATTTAAAACTTTTAACAAGATATTCATGCCTCTCTTATGACTCTTGAGCTACCATAGTCTTGAGTATAAGATGAGAAGGCCTGGAATGGAAAATCGAAGTCTTGTTTCCTTAAGAGACATTCGATTCCACAATAGTATGCAATAGGGGCCGGGTTTCGTAAGAGGTTACCGGTAGCAAAGGATAGGGGGCAGAACCTAGGAAGAAGCTCAGGTAGCTGCCTGCAACGTTGTGATGACACTCCACCTAGAATAACAGTTAACCTTGTTTATATAGTTCAATCAATTGTCAAAATTTGGAAGCAATGTAACCAATAGATTGTTGTGTACTAGTGTCTAGGGTTAGTAGATTGGGTCTAGGTAACCTTATTACTATCTCCTAGCACGGGGGGTGGACCTACGGGTACCACATGGTTGGGTGGAACGTGCACCTTACTCCATTGGGTCCCCAGATTGATCATGGCATCGAGAGCTTCATGGATGGAGAGCTCACACTTGCAACTTATGTTTATTTCAACATTGTAATTTTGTAAATTTGTATTGTAAAACTTCCCTCAAATGTTGTGAGGTGAACTCTTGTAATTATAATCATTATTGAACTACCTCATCAGATGGATGAGAATTGTATATAATATCAAATGCAATGTATGGAAAAACATGTTTGTACTTTATTATATTATCTTGAATGGAAATTTTCAATGTTATGCAAAGTTTATCTTTATGTTAATTATTATTGTGCAATGCGAAATACTTAAAGTCACTTATGGAAAAACTCAAAGTAGTGTAACATTTATTAACTTAATGAATGTTCGCAACTAATTAACTTAATAATTAAAATTTAAAAAAAAAAATTATTACACCATTATACACTATTTGCAACATTCTTGGGTTATTAAGACTGAGGGCATTACAATAGCATGCAAAATGATGGGAGTATGATATCGACTTGTTCTTGGTGCTATTATTATAAGTCCCCATATGGAGTGTGTAGTCCACCCCCATCCCCCACTTTGGATTCTTGATGGAATCCTAAAGTTATGTGAAAATCCCTTTGGGAGGGAGTGAAATTTTATTGTATGTTTCATGTGTGCTTATTTGTCTTGTTCGAATGGTCTTTATGTATACCCAGTTCCCTTGATTGCCTCCTAGCTCAGGGGAGGTTGGTTTTCCAACCAAACGTTGGGAGGTGAGCTCTCCTATGGCCATGAGAAAACATTCCTAGTATATGTTTACTTGTACAGGTTGTAGATGCATCCTTAAACTTGGAACCTTGGGAGATCAATGTAGCTCATGTTGAGATGGTCAAACTATCCTTGTTGAGTATTAACCCCCACAAAAGAGTAAATGATAGTGATGGGGCTGTATAAGTATTGCTAAACATGTGAATAAAGTTTATGTAAACACGATTGATGTAATTTCATTTAGAGTATGAAAATGCATAAGGTATGTGCCTTCAACATAGTTCGCTTTTGTATGGATAAAAAGTATATTACATGGTTCTTGAAGGACATAGTATGCATGTTTCATGGGAAGTTTAACAAACTAACCTATCTTAATATTAGTCTGATAAGAAAATCAAATGTGCATTTCTTCCTTATATGTGGGTATACTGAAAATAAAGTTCTTACATTTTATTCATCTACTTAGGAAGGCATAACATAATCAATGTGGGAAGCTAAATGTATTCTTGAAGATTCATGTTTTCTGAATTTGTAATATTATTTCCCTTGTTTATATGAATATATATAGTCATTACCATGCAAAGAAAATAAATGGGGCAGACAAATAAAACATATCTAAAAAAAAGAGTTATAAAATCTATTTGAAATGATATTTACACATGACTCGTGCCCATTTATTTAAGATTAAATAAAGAATCCATTGAATTAAAATGTGGCTATTGAGACCTACATTCTATAATAAATTTCAAAGGAAATATGTAATAAATCCTTGTAGAAAACAATATGCATTTTGTTTAAATAAAAATCTTGCAGTGAAATACAAGGGAGGTATGTTATTTCATTCGTGGAGTCTAAGTGCTTGCTTGAAAAATATATGTCCCTACAGTGAAACTTCACCCATACGTTCCTCTATCTTTGAAACTAATATGGTAGAATATCTCTTGGAGTTGTATGTTATTAAAAATATATGTATAGCGGAATCATTTCCTTCTTTTGTAATGTAGTTTAGAGATATTAGAATATACCCGCAATATTTTAGTTCAAGCATCCCCTTGTATAGGTTTAAACTATTCTCAAACAAGATAGGAAAGGAATAACATTTTTTTCTCCAAACATATTTGTTCATATGAAGGTTATGTTATTTAATTCTCTAGTGAAATAAAAACTCAGCCCTTAAGACTTAAAAGTATTGTTAGTAATCAAAATAAACAAATATTCACAGCTCTCTGATAATGCTTTAAATTTAAAAACCCTTGATATGTTAAGGAAAATATTACATGTATGGTTGAGTAGCTCATTGTGAATAGCTCAAGGAAGGGATCTAATAGCCTCCATGCATAAGTAGCATCTTACCCCACGAAGCAGTAGTCCTTACCTCTCAAATTCTCACCTTGCCCGTGCTTGAGTTGTTTTGTTTACCTATGACTTTCTAATAGAAAACCTGGTGAGTATTGGGGACGGCTATGCACCTCATTATCTTAGTGATTATTCAGCTTCTTGGTTCCTTGGCTCCTCCTATCCACCTGCCAAACGTTTAGGCTCCTAGAACTCATTGCCCTGTTCATCAATATCCATTATATGCATTTGCTGCAAAAAGCATACATTAAGGTGAACGATCTGCTAATCTAACTTCATTTGCATATGCACAAGAGTGAATCCGTTCCTCTCCAACAAGCTCAAGCAGAGGGGATATTGGTTGCAGGTCATGAAAATTGGCTTTGCATCTTTCTTTGCTACATAGTTTATAGCTAAAATTCTTTGAGAAGACCTAGTGTATTAAGGAGCCTGTTGGACTATGCGGTGGCCCTATGTTTATCACATACCTATCAACTGATTATAGTATTATGATTAAATCAAAGTGCCTATATGTGCCAGCGTGAATCCAAGCTACTGTGCAGTGTAGGAGATGTTTATGTACTTCATCTAATAGTTGGCACTTCGACTGTCACCTTGGGTAGGAGGCATGTCAGGGATATAATGCCCAGGAAGATTCAATTGGTGCAGATTACATGCAACTGGGAAAGTAAAGAAAATATGATTAGATGTTTCAAAAGAGATAAAAGTCTACATGAAAAGTATAACAAAGGCTAGTCTAGAAAAATATAAACTCCTCGATCATGCATCTAGATAATACTTGAATTGGGAACATACACATGCTTTGGGCATGGTAGGGTAGGCGTAGGTACCTAGACTAGTTTTGAGTAGCGTGGAGACAAATAGTAGAGAAAGCTTCTTTCCATTGCCTTCCTGTGTCAGACTACCACTGTCAAAGGCAATATTAGTAAGACCTACTGGATGAGCATTAAAAATCTTAAGTTCAATACATTAAACTTATCAGTAAGGAATTTATGGTGCAAATCATTATTAAGAAGCAGCGTTGTTAATAGATTCCCATATTGCAACAGTGTTATTGATATCCGCAAATCAAATATTGATCAAATTAAACTCAGCAATGATAAAAAAAAGAGAGACAGTGCAATGGAGGCAAATGTAAATAGAAGATGAATAAAAGAATAAAAAAAAGAGAATACTATTCGAGTTCAGCAAGTTTTCTATCAGTAAATAAAATTACATCAGATCATCCCAAAATAAGTGTTTATTAGTTAATACGTGTATAAATGTATACAATTAATGTAGACAAATTCCATGTGTCCAATAGATGCAGTATATGTTAATAATTAGAATGCTGTGTAAGCAGTTGAAAATAGATGAATGGTAATATAATTCACGCCATACTTTAGACTTAACATATCTACCTTCGAATAAAAAAAAATATGAAGAGATATTAGGTGGGGGCGGCTTACCTTATTATGAACTAAATTCTTAATAAATTTCAGATTCTAATCTTTTGTTTGTATTATCAAATTTAAAATGAGGCCCTTACTAGACTCATTCCTAAACATTAAAATATTCCCTTTAAAAGTTTTAAGTTTAAGAAAGAAAAAGGAATCGTGAGATTCTCTTAGAAACTTAAGGTTTTAAATTATTTATTTTGGTATTTGCATGATGTTTGTAAGGTGAGATAATTTAAAAGAGAGGGAGTTTCAATTATATAAATATATTAAATTTTTAATTGTGATATTATTTTATAATATCTTATTTATTGTATTTTTTTTAAAAGTGTCAATTTTTTTTAAAAAAAAAGGATATTTAGGATAATTTAATTTGATTATAGTAGCTACAATTATCTTAAGGTTAAGGAGGGGTCTTAGTATCAATAACTACCTTATCATAACGTTAAGGGTATAGATAAAGAACTTAGTATGATGATAGTATAAAGGGTAGTATTAATGCAAAATTTAAAGTCGTAATAGGACTAATGAGCTTATAATTACGAGCCTTGATTTGGTAATTGGAATTTTAGATAGTATTGATATCAAGAAGGATATATTAGTGTTAGCATTATCTTAGTCTTAAATATTAATATTGACATTGATAATAGGAGTAACATTGGGATTGAGTTATTTTAAACTTACATGGAAGATTAATATACACTTTAGTAATATGCGGTCTTGTTACTTTAGTTGGGAAAATGCATTAGAAAACTATAGGTTAGGGTAATCAAGAGTGATTAATGATAACATCACTATCAATGATCCATAGTAGGATAATGTTAGATGTATGAATGTTAATATTAAGAATTAGGTCCCTTCTCACCATAGCTTGAGGGTGTACGCAATGAACTCTGCATAATTCCCTCGTTCTTTAACCCCACTCCCCGCTTACAAGCGACGAGTCGTTGATGACGTTGTAGGAATATTGGCATCCAATGTGTATAGTTTAGTCGCCAGATGGAACATGGTAAAGTTTTCAAATGTATGTTCGTGACATTATACAAAAAAAAAATTACTTGTGTTTTTTCCCTAGTGTAAATAATGGGCATTACATAGGAATAGGTTCATCATAAACCACCTTTACATCTTTTAAAGTTCGCTTCATCCAAAGCACCTGAGTACAACAAGATGCTACAACAATATATTTTGTTTTTGATGTGGACAAAGACACTAAATTCTTCTTTCTACTAAACCATGAGACCAATCTGTCTCCCAAAAATAATGCACTTCTACTTGTACTTCTCTAGTCACCAATGCAATCTACCCAATCAACATCAGCATATGCACTTAGAGAGAAATTTTGATCCTTTTTATACCATAGGCCATAATCTGGAGCACCCTTCAAGTATCTAAAGGTTCTTTTCACAAATTTCTCATGAGATTGCTTAATATTGGCTTGAAATATGGAAACCAAACATACCGCATGCATGATATCTAGTTTGGGAAAAGTTAAAAACAAGAAACCTCAAATCATGGACCTATAGAGAATTTGATCAATCTTCGAAAACTCATCAAATTTTCTTAAGTGACAACCTGTCACCATAGGAGTACCCACTAGTTTGGAATCTTCCATCCCAAACTTATTCAACATTTCCTTTACATATTTGGCTTGAGAAATAAATATTCCACCATATTTTTGAATAATTTAAAGTCCAAGGAAGAAGAAAACTTCACCAACTCATGTAATTGATCTGATCAAGCACCAGTTGGCACACGTATCAAACATATGTTTTGAAGAATAGATATACATTATAGCACACTATTATTTGAGAATAGAGATTTGAAACACACCAAATCATTTCATACATCAATATTGCATGCACTGAACATATTCACAGATCTATATGGACAAGACTTTAATTTTGAAAAAATACATAGCATTTCAACAAGCCCTCAACATTTCCTCACTATGCCAATTCGAAACTTTGCCACTAATATAGTTTCACTTCAGAAGGTATACATACTTGAAATCTTGGATATAATTGTATACACCTAAAAATGGTCTGGAGAATATTAATTAATTAAATATGAATTATTTGATTAATTACCCTTAAATTCATCTACTATTAAATAAATATAAATATTTATTTATAGTTCATTCTTCTAAATTCTCCAAATTTTAAATTATCATATCTTAATTAAATAAACAACTTAAATAGTTGGTATTATTTAATTATCTAATCATGTTTCCTCTTAATTAAACAAAGATATCCTAAAGCTTTTATTTAATTATCATATCCTTTTTTATTAAATAAGAAAATGTCAAATATTT
>VDFB02157713.1:0-29835 GCA_007258455.2 Sequoia sempervirens | reverse complement strand
GTTATTGCACAACGAGCCACATTCTTATCTTTCAATCAACTTTTTTTACCAATAACATCAATAGCATTAGCAACACTAGATATGACTTGTTCTACTGAATCATCTTTCTTTTTTGATTTTACAAAACACCTAATTTTTTTATCACTTTTCTCATTTTCAACATTCTCATCAATTGCACCATGAGTTGACATTGGAATCCTAATTTCTTTCTATAAAAAAACATTTTATATATTTTATTTCCATAATTTCTAATTTGTCTCGAAGAAACTTTACCACAATGGTTATCTAGCACATCTATTTCAATTGTAAAAAAAACATTTTCACCTTCATCCATAGAAGGAGTTTCATTTTCATTCACACAAGGGGTTTCATTGTCATTTTCAAATGTAAAATGGATTTCATTCTCATTTTCATCAATATGAGGGATTTCATTCTCATTTTCATCAATATTATGGATTTCATTTTCATTTACATTCTCATACGATATAATTTCATCATTTTTTTGTTTTTGCATTGTTTCAACCCTAATATTACTGATCTCATCAATGGTGTATCCAGCTTCATCTAAACAAACAATATTAATATTATCAAAACTTGGGTTTGAACACATACCTGGATAGATTGTTTGAATAGGTGCATTTTCCATATCATTGGGAGGTGGATTTGAAGACATACCCAAAGTTGTTTGCATATCATTCAAAGTTGAAGTTGAAGGCATAGTTGGGTTTATTTCCATTACTGCATTTTCTTCCATATTCACCATCTCCACATTTGCATCATTTACATTCATTTCATCATTCATAGCTTCCTCTTGAACATTCTTGGAACTAGATGCTTCCAAATCTTTCATTTGACAAATCCTTTCTCTCCTTTCCCTTTGTCTTTTTTCCTCCTTATCTTTATTTGCTTGAATTTCTTCGGGTGTCATTAACTTTCTACATCTTTTTTTGTCTTTTCTTATCACCCATGGTTACCAAACCCTTTTTGATGACAAAAAAAATAATTCAAAAAACCTATTTTCAAATTTCCACCTCCTTCAAATATTCAAATTAAACTATTTATTATGAAGATCATTTTTTCTATAAACTCTGAAGTACAAAAACATCATGAGTACATCCAAAAATTCTCCTTTTCAAAATCTTCTTATAAAATATTCTTCTACTTGATTCCACTTTAGAAAATTCAACCTACACTTTGTCTCTTCCAACAATTTGAATAGAATATGCCCTACAGAAGAAAAATTTGCAATAAAAAATGAAGAAAATGACACTTTCAGACCATACTGCAGAAAAAGAATGTTGCAGGAAAATCGTGTTTTACCAGTATTTTTTAAATTAGGGAAAAATAGCTATAATAGAAACGTGTACACATTATGTTCTACAAGCGCATATGTGTTTCATAACACGTACGCGTTACCTCTACCCAATGGGTAAATAGATAATGTGTATGCATTATGAAACGCATATGCTTTTCATTTAAATAACGCATATGTGTTTTTGTAATACATACGCGTTATTTAAAATTTGAATTCCCACACCACATCTAGCCCTAGTTTTAGGCTTGGGAAGAGCTTGGCAATCCGAGCTTTAGCCTTTGACCTACAACTAAAAAACTAAGGCAGATTGAAGAAAAATGTCCAACTTTGACAACATGGCTGATGGACTTCTTTTCTGAATCAATCTTTAAAATTAAAACCCATTAGAGAAAACAATGTCTACTTTCCAAATATATATTTTTTTATTAATATTGGACTATGTTTGCTATTTTTAAATTAATTTCTAAGCAAACTAGTCCTTAAACTTGAAATATCACACTTTTTTTGTTTTTTAATAACTTTTTTTTTGGTTAATTATTTTGTAAAAAAATTATATGGGATCAAACTTCAGACAATTCTCTACACAATGAAAAAAAAAGAGTAAAAAAATGTTTATTTTAGGTCCAATTATGCTATCCATACACATTGATTTTTAAAAACAGCGATTAAGGCCAATATTTAAATTTAATAAAAATATATATATTCAACCAAAAATTACAAAAAAAAATTCAGGCCAAACTTCATGTTGTTATCTCTCTTTTCCCAAAATAAATTAACAAAATACTTTTATTTGGGTCAAAACGTGTTGTCCGTACATGTGCTTGGTATTGTAAAAAAAAGGGACTTTTAAAAAGTGGTTTTTATAGATCCCTATCAAAATTTAATTTCTATAATCTGGGTATTTGAATAATTTACATATTTGGAAACTAGATTCAAAATTCTAAATTTCATATTATTGACTTTTTTTAAGATGCATTGTGTAAGTGCCTCAAATTTTCAGTCCAAGTGTGACAAATTCTAAAAAACAGCAAAAACACTTCCAATTTTTGAGCTTTTTGTGTACCCAACTTCTTGCATCAACCCTAGTATATCATCCACATACAAAGTGATAACAAGAAATGACCACTATCCTACATAAAATAAAAAATGATCTAATTTGAACTTTACAATTTTTAAATTTTAAATATAAAAATTAAACTTTCAGCACCATATTCTAGGTGATTTTTTGAGACCATACAATGATTTATTCAATAACCATTTCGTATTACCTTTTACCATGTAGGGATTGGGTTGTATTGTGTATATTTGATGTAGGAGAATCCAAGGTGTAAGAGATATCTTGCACCAATCTATGATTGTTTTCCTTTCAATAAGGACTGAATCGGCTTCAGTTAGCTAAGTATCAAGGCTTGCAAGATTTTGAGCATTAGGAGTACACAACATGAAGAAAGAATGAATGACATCATCTAGTGTTGGTCAACAGGTTCATTAGAGTGACATGGCGATTTCAGAACAACCCTAATTCATGTCTCATTGACATACTAATGGCGAAAGCAACATCAATAAATGGTCATGAACAATACACATAGGAGGGAGGGTCATGTATCTGTAGGACAACATTTGAAGTCCCTTCGACATTCCAATGAACTGTAGACATACCGATTAGTAGCATCAAAGAGACTTTGGTTATCAGTAGGAGTCATTTGCAAGTCCATCCGAAAAAGCGATAAGGTGTATCAAGGTGACGATAGGATTTTGAGTTGGCAGGGTTGCAAGTCACTCTGATATTCTAATAACAGGGAGACAAGCATGATTCGATGCGAGATCATGATGAGTTTATTCGACATGTTGATAAGAGGGACCAGTCTAAGTGATGGTGACAAAGAAAGGTGATGTCATGACTGATAGGTGGCAATAAATGATTAAGCGGGATGATGTGGGGGTTCTTCATTAAGGATACCTTCTTATTTCAAAGCGAGTTGTTTCAACGTCCCTTTGACGACTCAATGAGAACTTAATCAGTGAGATTTTCATATTTTAGGGAGGGTCGCTTTGGTGTCCCCTTGACACAATGAAGACTTGGAAAATACCTTGGTGGGACCAATAGGAAGTTGGAAATGATGGAGTTTGATGACATGGATGGACAGATGGTAGATGGCGATTGGACGATAGGTCAATTCACATCATTGTTGCGAATTGTGAATGATGATGAGGATGGAAATTGGCAAGAAGGTGAATATTAGTGTGACATGGAATTGTCTCAGTCCAATAAGTAATAGTGTCATCGATGGTTTGAAGAGAGATGGATAAGGGGTGAAGATGGTGATCAATGGCATGTTTGAGAAGATAGAGAAGACAATGAGGAAACCATTCTAGATTGTTGGTTGGACAACGAAGGCAGTACTAAGGAAAGGTAAGTAATAAAATTTAATGAAAATTGAATTACAGGAAAACCTAGATGGCTGACATGTTTACAGTGAAGGAAAATAGATTTCTTGCTAGAGAAGATAAAGAGGAAAGAGATATAAAACCTTTAGGGAGGAGAGAAGCTAAGGCTTGAAGGCTTGGTTGTAAGGACTTTACTATAAGGTCACAAGATTCTAGAGAAGAGTTTGGCTAAGATTTATATATTTTTAGAAAGCCCATATGATGGCATGTATTGATGTAAACTCAATTCAATAATGAAAGAAATCCTTTCTTTTCTCTTGCATGTTTGATGTGCAAACCTATGTTTTTGTGGTGAGTTTTGGTCTGTAAGGGGAGTACCCTTTGTCACTGGTATCAAAGCTAGAGATCTTGGGAGTGCAGATTATGCACCAATAACTGCAGGTGAAGAGTGACGAGGTGAAGTTGTAAGAAAGAGAGTTGTGGGAAAGTATTTTTTTTGCAAGTATGAAAGAGGGTCTATGACTACTATCCTCCAGTAGAGATAAAATTGGGTAGAAGATGTAGAGTTCCTCCACTGAGAAAGGGTAGGTAGAGGAAGCATCTTCCATAGTCCTTGTTTGGTAGAGGATAATTATATGAGTGAGATATTGTTTCAAGGAAGCTTTCCTTAAAGCATTGAGAGTGTGTGAATTTGCAATAACATCTAAAGGTGTTGAAGATTTGTAAACAGATCATTGAATGGGGGGCAATTTACATTTGTAAAACTTGAAGGTTCTAGGTTTGTGTTGTTATAACTTTGCGAGGCCTTGAAAATGGGAAAGAGAGAAGAAAATGACCTTTTTCATTAAATGGGTTCCAAGGATTCCCATACTTGAGGAAATTAGAGAGAGTTTCTGAAAGATCAAAGAAAGAGAATGGATAGAGTTGAAGCAACAAATAAATGAATTGGAGGACAAGATTGAATGGATGAAACAAAGGAATACAAGAGCTAAAGGTAATTATTATCATCCTTCTAATGATGTTTTGACTAGAGGAAAGAAAGAGGATGCAATAGAATGTCATGCATGTGACATCGAGGAAGAGGATGAGTATGAATAGATTGAGGATCCTGAACTTGAAGTTGAAGGATGTCTATTGGAACACATAAAGGATGAAGATACAGAGGTGGTAGCAACCACAAAAATATGGAGATCAATGGAGGAACTTGAAGAAAAGAAAACCCAAGTGGTGGTAGCTAAAGAAGAGGTAAAACTTGCATTTTGTGAATGCATAGAAAATTTTGGTTTGTGTTGGAATGACATGAAGAGTGATAATGAAGGAAGCATTATAGAAGTGAAAGTTGCAACATAGGGTGATGAGGTTCACCCATATTTTGGTATAACATTTAGCAATGGGCCAAGCCGTTTCAACAATATATCAACTTGAGGGTGTTGTAATCAAGGGACAAGACGTAAAGTGTGGAACTGCAATGTCCTTATAAGGACATGCAAATAGTGACATATCATGTTGAAGATAAGATTGAAGATGCAATAGAGGAGATGACTTAAGTAGATCTTAATCTTGATGAATGATGTTGTAACAAAGAATGTGAGAGTGATGAAGTTGTAGGAGTATGGATTGCACCCAAGTCAAGTACAGTGAAGGTTGTGATGGAGAACAAAGAGGTAAATTCTAATTTTTATGAAAATTTTGTTGAAGCTGATTTGTCTGAGTATGATAAGAGTAATGTAGAAGAATATGTTGCAAGTAAAACAACTGAAAATAAGGAAAGAAAAGAGGGGAAGAAAGTTGATTTTTTTGGTAATCTTCCCTTGGCATTAGTTAGTGACTTCTTATGTGATAAGGAGATTGAGTATGACTAGCAATTTGTTGTAGGGAGAAAAGGAAGAGTCCTTTGATTATATAGTTAACATTGGTGTGGATATAGAGGAGGAAGTGATTACAATTGAAAATTATCTTTTCGAAGGCATGGGAAAAAAGGAACACAGTGTTGAAACCAAGGGTGGTGATGAACAAATGGTTGCAACGGTAATAGAGAACGAGGTAATGCGTGAATCTCAATATTTTTCTAAAGAAGAAGAAATTGATATTTATGACTTTTCAGATCTTCATAATGCATGTTGGTAGGAGATGAATTCTATGAAAAGAGGGTGAAATAGAAGAAGAATGAAAGATGTCATAGACATCAAGCTACATGAATATTTCAAAAAGAAGGTTCAGATGCATAAGGCATCAAGATGGATTTTGAATGAGCATCAGAATCAGATCCACAATTTTTTTATGAGTCACACTCATGAAGCATTTATTTCCTACCCCAGATGTCTGATGCAGGAGCACCTAGGGTGTACAAGCTATCTTTTACCAATCTATGATTAGTTTCCTTTTGACAATAAGGGCTAAATCAGCTTTAGTTAGCTAAGTAAGGAGGTATGCAAGAGTTTAGGTGTTAGGAGTATATGACATGAAGGAATAATGAACAACATCATCTGACAGTCAATAGGTTCATCAACATGACATGGAAATTTTGAAAGAACCTCATTTCATGTCCCATCGATATACCAATGGTAAAAGCAATAGAATTAAATGGTCATGAAGAATACACGTCAGAGGGAGGCTCATGTATTGGTAGGATGACATTTGAAGTCCCTTCAATATTTTGATGAACTATAGACATACCAACTAGCGGCATTGAGGAGACTCTAGGTTATTGGTAGGAGTCATTTGTGAGTCCCTCCAATAGAGCAATAAGGTGTATTGAGGTGATGATGAGATTTTGGGTTGACAAGATAGCAAGTCCATTCGATATTTTGATATCAAGGAGACAAGCATACTTTGGTGGGAGATTGTGAGGACTCTGTTCGGCATGCCAATAAGAGGGACTAGGCTAAGTGATGACAAAAAATAATGGTGATGTCATGACTGATAGGTGGTGACAAATGATTAAGCAGGATGATGTGGAGATTCTTCATCGAGGAGACCTTCTTGTTTTAGAGTGATTTGTTTCAGCATCCCTTCAATGGCCCGATGGGAACTTAATTAGTGAGACTTCCACATTTCAAGGAGAGTTGCTTTGGTGTCCCCTCGACACAAAAAATACTTGGCAAAGACCTTAGTGGGACCAATAGGAAGGTAACAATCATGGAGTTCAATGATGTGGATGGACAGATGGTAGATGGTGATTGGACGACAAGTCAATTCGCATAGTTGTTGCAAATTGTGAATGATAACAAGGATGGTGATAGGCGAGAAGGTGAATATCGATGTGACATGAAATTGTCTCAATCCGACAAGTAATAGTGTTGTCAATGGTATGAAGAGAGATGGCTAAGGTGTGAAGATGGTGATCAATGGCATGTTTGAGAAGACAGAGTAGACAACGAGGAAATCATTCTAGATTGTTGATTTGACAATGAAGGTGGTACTAAGGCAAGGAAAGTAACAAAAATTAATGAAGATCAAATTGCAAGAAACCCTAGATGATCGACGTGGTTACAGTGAAGGAAAAGAGATTTCTTATTGGAGAAGATAAAGAGGAAAAGGATATAAACCCTTTAGGGAGGAGAGAATCTAGGGCTTGGAGGCTTTGTTGTAAGGACTTGACTGTAAGGTCATGATAGCCTAGAACAAAGTTTGGCTCATATTTGTAGATTTACAAATGATGTATTCAAAAATCCCATATGATGGCATGTATTCATGTAATTTCAATTTAGTAATAAAATAAAGATTTTCTTTCCTCTTGCATTTTTTTTGTGCAAACCTATGTTGTTGTGGTGAGTTTTGTTCTATAAGGGGAGTACCCTTCATCAATATTTCTTCCTCCTAGTCACCATCCATGAAATTTTTCTTAATGTGCACATTTTCTCAATATCAAGTTCAAAAATTATAGTAATATAGAACAAGAACTAAATAGATGTCAACTTGGCAATTAGAAAAAAATATCACCACAATAAATCTTTTGAAGCTCAATTTTTTTAAGCTAGTCTTTCCTTATACTTCTCAATACTATCATTTGAACTCAAATTCTTCTTCCTATCTCCCATTCTCAAAAAATATAGTCTTCCATAAAAATGGTTTGTTTACTAGGATTTTAGTTTAGTACATATCTCTCATTTTCTTCCAAAGAGATTATGAGGTGGGTTCTCCCACAACATTCAAGAGTAGTGAATCTAGAAAACAAATAAAATGAGGATTTTGGGTTTTTGATCTAAAATCACCTATCATCTAGGTACATAGTCATGGGTTTGTCTAGAGAATGTTCTCCATAAATCTTAGTATATCAATAAATCCTCCATTTTAAGCTTCCATAGCTTTTATTTTTTGTTAATTATCCCATCTCCAACTTTAATATAATTTCCATCTTCATTGAAACATAAATATTTTTATGTGAATGACTCCTAGTCAAAACAAGATTAGTCCAAAAATATATTTTCCCTATCACCTAAGAAATAGAGTTTATCAATGTTTGATAGTAAATGAAAGGAAGATGATAGTGAAAACACTTTTCAATTAATAAATGAGATAATAAATGCATAGAAAATATTGTCAATTAATTTAAAAAGAAATAAGCACGATAAATCATCCACTATTTCACACAATGTCTACCTTGAAAAAATCCTTTTCAAGAAGAAAAGTAGCCTCCAAATCTCAAACCAATGTATTCACAATACCAAACTTGTTACAATATATAAACAAGGTTATTCCTTCATAGGAGAACTACCAACACAAATCTAGAGAAATTTCAATAACACAACCCCTTACAAAATCATATAGTAATACCTCTTCATCCTAGGCACAAATATATAAGAGAAAAAAATGAAAACCACAAATGGTATACCACAAACTATGGACTAAAACCATGAATTAATATGATTCCCACACCAAAGGTTCAAATTCCATCCTTGTCAAACATGATCAGTCAATAGGTTATTTTAGAAGATCCTATTATGCATCATAGAATCATTATAAAATATCTTACACATCTTTATGGTATTAGATGTTTTTACAACTTATTGCATGTGATGTAAATGACATACACATGACACATAATGCCAAAACAAAGTGGGATGCCCTATTCTAGAACTTACAAGTAACTAATAAATAATAAATAAATAAACTTTTAGGATGCAAGGTGTATGGCATGCCTATCCAACATGATGTTGATAAATATTTAACAATTTTGGAAAGTGTTGGAAGAAAGCAACATTGAATGCAAATGATGTTGGTCTGGCTACGAAGCGAAGTGATTAGGATATTTGGCTTGGTACAAATGAAATCTAATGCAATGAATGCTAGAGTGACTTAGTGTAGAAGCTAGGGATTTTCCATGTGTTAATGCAAGTATTCATATGGAAACCTATATAATAAATGATGAATTTTCCTTTGTCACAAATATTTACAATGACATTATCCTAGTTATGAATGGATTAGAAATTCCTTGCAATATCAAGTGACCTAGGAATGATGTCCTTTTATACTCAACTTAGATGTATAGTTTGAATGTTTTATCATGAGTAAAAATGCATAGCTTAGTTAATGGGAAAATTGTTGGTTGACATATGACTAAATTTGAATATGAAAATTCTATGATCAATTTTGATGTATAGAAATTATCTAAGTCAATAGTGTGACACAAATTTGAAACTAATATAATTGTAAATAATTCAAAAACTTAAGAAATTTATAAAGAACTTGATTAAATTATATTTTTTTATTGTTAAATTGAACTTTTAGATAGAAAGATACCAAATCACTTAATATCATACATTAAGATCAAATTTTCAACAAGATGATGTAAACTAAATAATAATATACATTAAAAATATCTAAAAAAAAAAAATTATTTTAAAATTTGATGAGAATCTAACCAGTTTTAAAAACAGCCCATATAAATATCTTGAGACTTTGACTAAACCACCGACTAGGTGAGTACTCTTTATATACTCCAAAAGTTCTAGAAATAGAATATTGTACTTTATTTTGTAATGGAAGTAGTGAATAAATAAATAATAAAATGTATATGAACAAGTTGGGGCACATATAAAATACATATAAATTTGATTGACAAAAAGGGTAGCATATGGGCACGTCCAAGTATAAAGATATATGAGACTAGCGACAAAATCAAACGTGGCATGAGGATAATATTAACCCCTAGTCAACTATAATATTTAACACAATCACAACTAATATGGATAATGTTTCCAAACTTCCACATCATAAGCCTTTTCAATCCACTGCATTATGAGTGTCCACTACATTTATTTTATTATTTTGTTAAATAAGTGTCAAATGTTATTGATTAGTGTCGCTATTCCCTATTTCAAAAAATATTATTGTTTTATATTAGGTTAGATAAATATTTTGAGGTTGATACTTATTTGTGTTTTTATATATATTTAAGATATTTATATTAGTTTAGATTAAGTGGTATGTAAAATTTGCATTTTATAAATTTATAGGTTAATTATAAATCTTAATAAACATCTAATATTATTGTGATTTTGAATGTATATGTATAAAATATTTACGTAATTGTTAATACAAAATTTTATTCATGCTTATGAATTGTAGATATATCATGTTTCTTATATCAAGAATGGTGAGAATGCCTTCCAAAATAAGAGATAATTAGGGTACGGTCCCATGGAGGGGGGCTTCCTAAAAAATTTCAACGGGTGTTGTTGAGAGTTTTTAGGAATATTTTAAAGCTAGTGGTCCCATGAATTCATTTTTGCAATTCAGCTTAAAAGTTTGAGCTACAAAATTTAAGGAACAAATTGGAGTATTTTGATAAAAAATAATAAATAAATACAAATTTTCTCATTTTTTTGGTTTTTTTAGGAATTTAAAATTTTAAGTGATAGACAAGTGCTAGAAAAAAAATTTAAAAAATTCCTAAAGCTATAGGGGCAATTTCTAGCCCCACCCCAATTTCACCAACTGAAAGATGCATTCCTATACTGTAGGGACCCCTATTTTTTTGGAAAAGATTCCAATTAATCCCGTAGCACAAATTTTTTTTTCCATGGGACCTCCTACTCCAAGAAAATAGAAGTCCAAGCCTCCCCATGGGACCGCTCAATTATAGATCTATTTTTTACAAGTGTTATATGATGGCTATTGCTTATTTCAAAAATGTTCTTGTAAATTGTTTGTTTATAGACAATAAGATACCATTTCAAGGTTTTTATATGAGATTTGTCACATATATTAGATAGGTGCATCAATATTGATATCTCTTAATGTCTTTTAGATATGTATTTATTATATTTATTCTAATTTATATTATGCAATGTGTGAAGTTTTAAAATAGAATATAATGTAGAAGATATAATTTAAATATTTAAATATTCTAAACATATTTAATTATTAATTTGGCATGCAAATAGTTGTCAAATGTATGTAAGAAGTTTATGTGAGCATGCCCACTCCTTTACAACCCACCCCTTAAAATTATTGTAACTATATATATTAACATAATTATTAATAAAATCATATAACAAATATTACTTATTTCCAAAATAATATTGTAATTTGTTTTTTATTAAACCGAAATGTTATTTTTAAAGAGTTCAAACTCTTATACAAGAAGGAAGTTAACACAAAATAAAATAAAATAGCAAAGGGAAACCACAAGATATATTAGAAAAATAATTTCACAACAACAATAATTAGCTAACAAAGAGTAAAACAAGACCTAACAATAACTAACCCAAAATCAAAATTATTTCAAACAAATTATAATGATCAAATTTGGTTTCATTCCTAATTGGATTCCTAAAGATTGGAAGCAAATAAAACATGGACAAATTACAAGGTATCTTGGTAAACCTTTTAGAGTAGGAGTTACTCCTCATGATATCTAGAATTGGTTCATCAACAAATTGAGAGCTAGAATTCTTAATTGGGGAAATAATTTTTTGTCTTTAGCTAGTAAAATTCAAGTTATAAACAAGATATTTTCCAACATCACGTGTTTATCACTCCTCGTGTTGGATGCCCTCTAAAAAAGGGAATGAGGACTTAAACAATCTCATTCACCAATTATTGTGGACTAAATGGGATGAAAAAGGGGTTTTAGGGCCGAAGTGTAGAGAGGGGTTAGGCCTTTTGGATCCTAGAACACAAGAGATTTTCTTATCTACTAAGTGGATAATTAGAGTTATGTTAGAAGAAGAACCATGAAAATTTTGGTGCATCATTGTATTATGATGGCTACAATGAACAATGGGTGGTAGAACGTGGGTTGGTTGGATAAAATTATGCTTGCTTAGTTTTCTTGTGTGAAGTCATCTTTTCCATTGCAATCTATATAGAAAGGTTGGCAACAAGCCTGTAATTTCTTAATTGGAGAGGGGATTCATTATATCGTGGTTTTGGCTTCGCTACCTCTTCTATTTGGTGGAAAAAACTAGCTCAATATCATGGACAACCTCTCATTGTCTCCTTTTATAAGCCAACTCTTTATTTATTCAAAAAAGGAGTAAGACAATTTAGTGGCATCTAGGATTTTGATTCCTTAGATTGGGCCAGCTGCCAAGATATCAAAAAAGGTTTAAAATTTTCATGGATTTTGTGAAATCATTGGTTCCCATACAACTCCTAATGAAAAGTTGCACTTCTTTACATTGCAATTTCTTCAAAGACTATGGGTGGATTGACTAATATCCTTTCTTATGGTTCCCTTTAAAGAAAATCTACTTTAAGCTTCTTTCAAACATGAAAGTGAATCCACATCTTAACCAAAAATTGGGTTGTAGTTTCCAAGAAAAGAAATGGAAAAGACTTACTGCACAAATTTGGAAGTCCAAGGCTAAGGCAAATGCTCAAATTGTGGCATGGAAAGTTTTACACCATAAGTTTCCTATAGGGGACCAATTAAAATATTTCAAGAAACACATAGCTAAATGCCCATTTTGTCAATGCAATGAAAACATAAAGCACATTTTTTGGGATGGTTTTAGAGCAAAGAAAAAGTGGAAAATCATGTTTAGTCAATTCCCTATTGTGTTAGATCATGCATTACACTGGAGAGAAGCAAATTTTGGTATTAGACTTCATAATAATATAGTTTCTGAAACCATGAGGTAGTGTATTTGTTGCATTTATGGTAAAGTAGATGTTTAGCAATGCTTTCTAATCATATTTTACATTTGGAAACAAACATTCTAAAGTTTTACTCTAACATACTATTCCAATTCATTATTCTATGTTCATAGCAGATATGGGGACACAAAGATAAGGATAATAGTGAGTGTCTAGAGGAAACTAAGCTTCAACTCTTACAACTACATAGTGGGAAACTCCATGGTTTAGGGTTTGATGTTGCAAGGTGTGTGTCTTTGGTATCCTTGTGTTATGCAGTGTAGTGCTTGAGTTCATGACATGGCTTAACCACCTCCCATGGATTCATTAACTCTAGTAGTTACAATATCAGGTATTAATAGGTTTATCTTTTGGTGCAACAACAAATGTCTTTGCAACAATTGGTATCAAAGTCTAGGCCATGGGTTCGAACCCATCACTTGCGTTAGGGGGATTGTTGCAAGGTGTGCACCCTTGGTCTCCTTGTGTTGTGAAATGCATCACTCAAGTGTGTGACATGGCTTAACTGACTCCCATGGATTCATTAAATCTAGTGGTTGTATTGGACATTAATAGGTCAATATTTTGGTGCAAAGACAACTATCTTTGCAACATTTAAAATATCCACCCTTGCACCGTTGGACTTGCTTTTCTAGTTTGTAATCATTGTCCATTTTTCCTCTAGTTTGGTGATTGAAACTTCTGCCTAACTGGGAATTTTAGCCTCCCATGGAAAAGATTGAGTGCGGGGTCCACAAGAGGGAAATATTTGATGTTATGATCAACAGACTGACACTGATAACAAGTGTTGGGTAGATTGAAATATGTGACCTTTTGGGTATGCTAGAAATTACCAATTTGAATATCAATGGACTCTTTCAAATATTGTGAAAGGTCTACTTCAACACAAACTCAATTTTGAGGGTGAGCTTGAAAATACCTGTCGAGTTCAACACAAATGACTTTCCCTAGGGAGGAGGCTATATGGTGCAAAAAATGCAAGTATGGGAAGGTTAAACCAAGAAATTTTTAATCCAAATTGGAACCTGTAACTTTCTATCTTCAAAAACAAAACAAAAAAATCTCAATTCCAGCGTTGGAAAGCCAAAAAAGAGGACTGGACATACCAAGGACCATGGTTCATAATTTCTTGAACATGACTAACCTCTACAAAATGAAACAAAAATCCTTTGGTTAAATTCTAGACAATATCACAACGGACCCCATGATAAAGCAAATATGTATTGGTTTTGATTGGACGATAATTCCAATTAATTGTGATAGTCAAAGTGAAATATATTTAGAAAACAATCCTATTTATCGTGCTTGGACTAAGAATCTGAATTTTTAATACTACTTTTAGAAAATTCTTGCAAATGGGTAGATTGAGTAATAGAAGATTGACACTTAAGAGAGTCTTGTAGATTATTTACCAAGCCTATGAGAAAAAATAACTTCGTATAGGGAGCATATAGGCCTCATTTCTTGTACTTAGTTGGCTATTGTTTCCATTGGATGTGTGTACAACGTGTGATGTCAAGTGGAAGAATGGTAGGATTAAGTTCCCATCAACCTTATAAATCCTATGTGTATAATTATTCTAAGATGTTATTTATAAATGCATTCATAAGGAATGTGGGATCCAATGACAGTGGTAACTATTTATTTATTATTACTAGTGATTAAAAGTGTCTTCTATTTTGAGATAAAGTGATAAGGTCAAACTAGGCACCCATCTTGGAGAATTTCCCATTCTCTAGGGATTGGAAATCTAGATGGCCCAAATAGAGATTATTTTTTTGTAAATTACTATGAATTTTTGTAAGAGACTTGGTTTAGCATGATTGGAATTTTTTTCTAAAATTGGAGCATGATGTTTTGTCCATGTTTCGACACTGATATTTTGTGGATTCAAAATAATGTAATTCATGATTATAAAATAGGCACTTGAGAAAGTAGAAAAGTTTCTATTTACACAAGTACACAAATGTTCTCAGTTTGTATGTAGGAAGAAAGGAAGTCATTATATTGTATTCTTGTTTGAAGATAATATAAATTTGACCTCGTTCTTGGTGGAATTTTTTGACCTGAATGGGTTTTTTTCCATGTAAATATTGTGTCGTGTAATTTTTTATGTTTATTGGCTTCTTTGTTGTTGATTTATATTTTGTGAAATCTCCATTAATAACTTATAGAAAAGAAGTCAATTTTGCAACACAAATTTTAGATTTTCTAAATTATATTTTTTTACCTTTATTTCTAACAAGATTTGCAAGAATGATTTAGTGCACAAGATGTGTTTATAACCTATAGTACTTTCTTGGAAAATATGGACTTTAGAAACCAATGTTGTCTTGATCTCTAATATTTGAATTGAGTGTAATTTAATATTGTTCCAAGGAAGTTGTTGGATTTCTATGGGCAAATTCTTATAGGTCAATTAGTTTATCAAACTAGCTTTATGGCCTTGGTAAAATATTTAAAGACAAAATTCGTAAGTGTATAGATGACCTATTTATAGATTTTGAGGAGATATATTTTTTTTAAGCTCCTAAACAAAATGTTACTAGAATCAATTTTCTTTATAACTATTTATTAATGTATTGAAATACCAAGACATAACAATATGTTGAGCAAAAGTGTGCCAAATCCATTCCCAATACCTAATGAAAAATAGTAGGAATCAACAATTTAAATTTGAATTTGAATTTTTTTAATTTGGAAGTTAGTTTGATCATTGCAAAGCTGAGCTAGGATAAGCCTATAAATCTAAAGGTGAAGATAAGATGTATAAATATATATATATATAGACAAACATAAATATAATAAATAACTAATAATGATGAATGTTTAAAAATATCTAAATGAAGAGAATAAAGATAAATATATAAATAAAAATGATATAAATAAAAATAAAATGAACTAAACTTAATACACAACATAAACATACAAATTTCACCATTAAAACTTTTATAACATTTTCAAATAATATGTTTAATTGTTCTATATGAAAATATTGTTTCTGAGATTTGCCAAGTGCTTACTATTTTTCTTTAGTACTAAATATTTGTAATATTAACACTAAATAAATGAAAGATTCTATGAGAAAGTTTTTTTTAATTTATTTATTGTTGACACTAAATAAGTGGAAGATTCTATGAGAAGATTTTTTTTTCTCCTCTCAAAAGATTTTGTGAGAAGATTGATGATTCCAACCTCTGTACACGTAAATATCCTTAACTATTCAAGAGGATAGCCCCCTAATAACAATGGAGGATGAGAGCATGAGTTTTGCTTTTTCAACTTTCATTTTCTTTAAGCTATATTTTATTAGTTTCTTGCCTGGTTTAGTGTGCATTACTCTTCTTCGAATCTCTTCTTAACCTTTTCACATTGCTTTTCAAAGCTTTTTCCAATAAGAATATTTTTATATGGTTATGCAATAGATCACAAAGTTAGAAAAGGAGACTGAGAATAGACAGTTAGATATTGATTGAAAACATTGGCAAACAATCAAAGAACGTGTGCAGGTCGACCTTTACTTTCAAGCCCTATCTCTATGTCGGTTATCTGTCGATCATTATCATTGTATAGCAGAAAAGGTAAGGGTAAAAGAATATAACGTTAAAGATTAACTATATATCTCAGATTGCCTCAATTATTCTGTATATACACTATCTATGACGTTCTACTCTACTTGTGAGCTTTCATTTTGATAGGGATGAAATCTGCTAAGAATACTTCGTAGTCTGTCAGAAGTTGCTGGGAATTATTCTCACTACAGGTTTTTATCAAAGTTGGCTACTGCTGTTAATCTGGGTTTCCATGCAGTTTTCTGTATTTTCTCTTTTTTAAACGTTCTTTTCCTACGTTTGAGTTGGTTTCTTAGTTAAAAACTTATCTTAAGTTTTAACAGTGCAAACAGTGCAAGGGATAGAATGTCTATGTCTTATATCAAAGTATATTTATTGGTGTGAGTTTTTCAGAGTTTACGAAAAATTACGTCATTGTTTTTTGTTTTAGCTATGTATATTTTTCAATTGATATTTTGGATCACACTCAATGATCCATCATAAGCCACTCACTAACTTGATCATTACATTTTGGATCTATTATATCTATTCAAAGATACTTTATGATATATCATAACATGTGGCATAAGTTGATCAAATGTAACTCTCTTTTGTGTCATATATGCTTTGTCATTTCTGATATGAGAGGCACAACTTGTAGAGGCCATATATTTTTTTTTGAGAAGTTAATTGAGTCTTTTATTTAAATTTTATATCTTGAGTTCAAGTCCAAGTCACTATAATCCATTTTCTCTAGTAATGTCCATTTTTGACATTTTTTGGGCCCAAAAATTGACATATTAATACCAAAATTTGCATTTTCGTGTTCTATAGTCTATCTACAATTTTTTCGTTCTTAGCTTTAAGATGTAAGATTGAGACACATTTATTGACAACTTTTTGCACATCTAATTAATGTTTTTTTTTTTTTTATTCAAGGGGTAAACGCTTTTGAACTGGAGCTATGAACCGGAATACAACCACTCAACAATACCACCCCAACGGGGTTTGAACCTTGGTGGCGAGAATAACAATGCCACCTTTAAACCATCACACCATGCCAATATCAGCACACATCTAATTAATGTTGGACAACAAATCAAGATTAGATATATGAGATCTCAACTTATTGTGCAACACAATGTAGTTACTTTGTAAATCATATTAACTTGCTACACAATTATCTTCCCTTATTTAATAATTTTTCACTTTGTACATCTAATTATTTTTGCACAAAATTCAGAATAAGATGTAGAAGGCCTTATGTTGGTGTGCAACAATGTATGGTTATTGTACAATTGTTTTTATTTTCTATACAAGTATCCTCCCTTATTACACAAGTCTTTATATGTTGCAAAAGCAAATAATATTATGTAACAAGTCAATATTTATATAGAGAAAGTACATCATTGAGGAAATGTTAAACAAGAATATTGAATAGAAGAGAGAGACAAGAAGTTTTAGACCTATAAAATGATCCATTAAAGTTTTAATAGTTCAATTTAATGTCATTGTTTATTAAAATATTAAAAATAATTAAATACAAATTAAAAATGAATGTTGAATCAAAATATAAAAATGAAAGAACTATATAATACAATTAAACTTAATTGTAATATAGCTATAAGATTGTTCTTTAAAAACACCAAATTTAAATTAAAAAAATTGAAACAAAAAGAAGAGGGAGCCATAAAGTACAATATAGTTACTTGTAGTGGAGCTGTAATGATGTACAGAGCCACAAATTCAAATGTTGTTGAGTCTAAACCAAAGAAAATAATGGAGTTGAAACCACGCATTTCTATCTTCAATAAAATTCAAAGAGAAAGTTTAATTGAATTGACTTGAACAACAACACAAATAATTTATTTTCACCATTCAATCTCATGCATAAGTTGGAGCCTATTTTTGGGATTTAAACTTGTGTAGCAAGTACGATTTGGATGTGGAAATTAAACAATTGGTTATATAACGTGTTCATGTTAGACTTCATAACAATCTTGTTTATTTTTTAGTTGAACTAGTGTGGCCTGTATGCCTTAAATAGTGTGGTAGGATTGATGTGGTAGGAGTGTCAATGACAAGGACAATAATCCTACTAATGAAATTTAGATTTTAGGCATTTAATTTCATAAGATTTTATACATGGAGAGTGTTTATATCCACACTTTCTATAAGCACATTAAGTTGGTGCCATTTATGGATAGGTGGTGTTCATATCTTGTCATGGAAAAGTGAGTTGACAACATTTGATTTAATAAATACTTTTGGATTCAAATCAGAGAAATGCATACACCTTGGGTAGTGTGATAGTGGCAATGATAGATAAATATCAAAATTTAATTATAATGAGAGTATGACTGCATTGTAGAAACTTAATAGTTAAGAAGACATTGATTGCAAGATGTGGAACAGAGACAAATGAGAAAGTGAGTGGAACAAGGATGGGTTTTTGGGTCTATGTTACTATCATGAACATACAAAACCAACACATGTACATTGGGTTAATATGTTAGTTAAATTCAATAATCAGAAATTATAAATTAATTTAGATAAATTAGATTTTAGAAATGATAAATTAACATGTTATTTTGGAAATTAAATACAATAGGTAGAGTATTTAATTTTGGGAATTACAATGAAGAAGAATTATTAATTTTAATATTGTAAGCATTTATTTATTGTTCTAAGATGATTGTATTGTGTATAACATATTTTGAGGTTGAACTTGAGGTTTGCAAAAAATATTTGGTACACACAATATCTTTGTAACCTATAGGATCATCTTGACAAAAATCAGGCCTCTAAAACTTATGCTATCTTGATTTGTAATCTTTGAATTGAGCATAAGGATAAGAATATTTAAAAATAATATTTTAGAGAAGTTGGATTCTTAGGGGTAAGTTCTTATAGTGCATGCATCTTGTTAAACTAGCTTTATAGCATTGGTCAAATATTTAATGACAATACTCTCATGTGTATAGATGATCTATATTAGAATTTGATGAGATGAGTTCCTTTTAAGTTCTAAATTGAAATGTTTTTTTGTATTATTCTCCATATAATCACTTATGAATGAGTTGCACATTGAATTATTGAAATACCAAGGTATTAAAACATGTTGCACAAAAGTGTGTCAAATTTTCTCTCAATAACTACTGAGAAAAGATGACAGATAACAAGTTGAAATTGAAAATTGAAAATTTAGAAGTCCAATTAAATATTGCAAAATCAATATTAGATAGAAATAAAGATCTTAAAAACAAGATAAAATATATAACACAGATAACAATAAACTTGGGTGTTTACATTACTTGAAAATTTTGTGGAAGTTTGGTGTGGCATGTATGAGTGGATTTAGGTCCTAGATAAGGTGTGTTGTGGTCTACTTTCATTTATTTCTACTGCAAGAATGTTGTGGTGCCGACCTAATTTGAATTTGCATGATTGAGACCTGTGCACAACTAACCTTGGAGAATGTTTCAAGGTTGAAGATGATATAAATATGATTTGAGTTGTTGAAGGATTCAAATATATATAAGTATAATGCAAATAATGTGAATTGAAAAGTGTTAGGGTGTGAATTTGGAGCAAGTGCACCTTGTTCACTGACTGCCTTCAAAAGGAAAATTTATAAAATTTGAGTTTTCAAGTCTAAAACCATGTGACAAGGTCATGTAAAGGTCAATTTCAATGTATTTGAGTCTTTTATAGGTCTCTAGGTGGTCAAGGGTGTAAAAAAATGCAAAATTTGTCTATTTGATGAAAAAGATGTAAAAAGTGTAAAGATGTAAAACTTGCAAAATGCAAAAAAAAACAAGAATGTGAAGGGTCATCTCGATATAGAAGGTGGTTAGTTAGTTGGAGATCAAAATACAGGTGTTGTAACTGATGTAAATCACTTTAAAAGAGCATTGTGAGGTCGAGGTAGGAGGAGAGATTGTATTCTTGGGAGAGATTCAATAAATAAAGTCCCTGTTTTTGCAATTTTTGTGTTTTCTCTCTTTTACCAGTCCATTGCAAGGATTATACCATAGCATAGTAGTATTATATTTGTTTTTTTTATTTAGATTAGTAAGTGGGCAATCCATTTGAGGTATTTAGAAGAGGTTGAATCAAATTTAGAGGTATAAATAGAAAGAAATTCAAAATCTACTTGTGAACCCTTAACAAGGGGTTTTGAGAGTCTTGTGAGGTTTTAGACCTCCATCCCACTGATGTAGGTTTAGAAGAATGGTGGGATGGATTGTTTAGGGTGTAATTAGGATTTTTTTAATAAGTGTGTGTATTGAATAATGCAGGGAAGACAAGAATTCAATGTTTGGTTGTTGATATTCAAAAAATATAGAAGTTTTCCAATTAAAATGAATGGCTACATGTTGGTATTTGGGGAAAATGCATACAATAAGGCTAGGAGTTAATTTCTAGAGTATATGTAAACACAATATGACATGTTTGAAGAGGTGGCAGGTGGATATGAGGTTTGCAAGGTTTATTTTCAATAAACCCTCACTCTCTTTGTATTATTAAGCCTACAATCAAGGGTTTTATAATATGATCCTAAAAGTGAGTCTTTCAGTGCTTGAAAGTTGGTGTTATGGAAGTTTTCTAACCTATCTTAGTGCTTCACGAGGTTGTTTTGTAGTTTCAATTTTTTTAAATGGTGGTTGCTTTGAATTTTTTGACCTAATTGGTGAGTTTTATTGGTGGTACAGTCATGATTTCAAGCATTCATTACAAAGCAAGAACATCTAAGTTTGTGATATGTTAAAATAGACTGACATGGGTCTCTAAATGTGTATTGGGTTTTCTTAAAGATACATTGTGATTGAAGATGAATCACCCTCTTTAGGAGTATGGTGACCTACTAGAGATATAGAGGTTAGTTTGCTAAAAGAATTAAATCTAATAAAACAGTGAAAAGAATGGTTGTAAATGTTTGGAAACTGTCTTGTTGATGTTGAACATACAAATGTCTCTATGTTTGGATAAGGTTTAGAAGGAATATTTGTTGTTTTTGATGTTTTGAGCAAAGATAACTCAATGAGAAAAATGATGTTTTGGCTGCAAGAATCAGAGAATTCGATAGATTTGTGATATGTGATTATGTTCTTGGTTTGTTTCAAGCGAACATGGTGAATATAGTGTTTTGGAAGTCTAAGAATGGGTTTGTAGCATGAATGATTGGTTTGTGGTTATTTTTCCTTATAGAAGCAAATTGGAATGAAGAGTAATATGGTGCAAGTTGGGTGTTTGATTTGGTTTAGAGTCTTCTAAAGAGGTTATTGCTTTGATTTTGATAAATTGATGATGGGTAAGATGTATTAGAATCTGATAAGGATTTGGGATACTAGTTTGGTTGTTGGTGCATTGTGATTTTCAAGTGAAATGATATGATTTTGATAAAAAGATAAAGGAATTTTGGTTCATTGTTTAATTTGATCTTCTCCATTCAAGTTTGGGTCAAAAGTATCCCTAGTTGGTTTGAGGTTTTGGTAGATGCTCTGCATCAATTGGTATTAGAGCTAGCTGATTCTAAGGATTTGTTGAATTGGTAGTTTGTCGAAGTTTGTTTGCTAAGTTGTTAGTTGGTTCCAAGTGCTTGATCCATCTAAGCTGCAAAGAGAAAGTGGTGGTGTTGGTGCAAGTTAAGAGAGGCCTTGGTTGTTGGTTTCCAAGAGACAAGGTAGAGAAAAGAGGAGATGCCTAGGTGAGGTAAAGAAGTTTCTTGAGTTTGTGTGGTAAGGTAGTGAGAAAGATGGATAATTGTATAAAGAGGCACTAGAAGAGTTGCAACCATTACTAAAAGTCAGATTGAGAGTACTCCACGGATGAGAGTAGATGAAAAGTTGATTGGTCAGAGAATGTCAAGGATGAATTGTGAAAAAGAGCAAAGATTGCTTGGAGAAGCAATAAGAAAGGACAGTCTTGTGTCCTTTGGTTGAGAGAAAGAGTTAGCGGAAGGTAGAGAGCTATGAAAGGACAATCTTGTGTTCTTGTGAATGAAAAAGTGATTGTGAACTTGATAAACAAACAAGAGAGATGGCAAAAGATAAGTGAAGTCAAGTGAAGATGGTGGTGAAGGAATTTAGCTGAAGGCAAAGTTGGAACCAAGACAAAGATAGATGAAGATTCAAGAGAAAGAAAGGAGTAGTTCAAGAAAAGTTGAGAAGCAGAATGAAATGCAGTAACATGTTTCCAAGGGACTTGGAAATTTTTTGTTAGCTGGTTGTATGGTGCAACTGCAGCTTGTTCACTGAATACCTTCAAAAGGAAAAGTTGTAAAATTTGAGTTTTCAAGTGTAAAACCATGTGACAATGTCATGTAAAGGTCAATTTCAATGTATCTGAGTCTTTTATAGGTCTCTAGGTGGTCAAGGGTGTAAACAAATGCAAAATTTGTCTATTTGATGAAAAGGATGTAAAAAGTACATAGTTGTAAAACTTGCAAAATGTAAGAAAAAAACAAGAATGTGAAGGGTCATCTCAGTATAGAAGGTGGTTAGTTAGTTGGAGATCAAAATTCAAGTGTTGTAACTAATGTAAATCACTTTAAAAGAGCATTGTGAGGTCGAGGTAAGAGGAGAGATTGTATTTTTGGGAGAGATTAAGTAAATAGAGTCCCTATTTTTGCAATTTATGTGTTTTCTCTCTTTTACCAGTCCATTGCAAGGACTGTACATTAGCATAGTAGTATTATATTTGTTTTGTTTATTTAGATTTGTAAGTGGGAAATCCTTTGAGGTATTTAGAAGAGGTTGAATCAAATTTAGAGGTATAAAGAGCAAGAAATTCAAAATCTACTTGTGAACCCTTAACAAGGGGTTTTGAGAGTCTTGTGATGTTTTAGACCTCCATCCAATCGATGTAGGTTTAGAAGAACGGTGGGATGGATTTTTTAAGGTGTAATTAGGATGATTTAAGAAGTGTGTGTGTTGAATAATGCAGGGAAGACAAGAATTCAATGTTTGGTTGTTGATCTTCAAAAAATATAAAAGTTTTCCAATGAAAAAGAATGGCTACATGTTGGTATTTGGGGAAAATGCATACAATAAGGTTGGGAGTTGATTTCTAGAGCATATACAAACACAATATGACATTTTTGAAAAGGTGGTAGGTGGATATGAGGTTTGCAATGTTTCTTTTCAATAAACCCTCACTCTCTTTGTATTGTTAAGCCTACAATCAAGGGTTTTATAATATGATGCTAAAAGTAAGTCTTTCAATTCCTAAAATTTTGTGTTATGGAATTTTTGTAACCTTTCTTAGTGCTTCCTGGGGTTTTTTGGTAGTTTCAAGTTGATTAAATGGTGGTTTCTTTGCATTTTTGACCTAATTGGTGAGTTTTGTTAGTGGTATAGTCAAGATTTCAAGCATTCTTTACAAAACAAGAGCATCTAATTTTGTGATATGTTAAAATATAGACTAAAATGGGTTTTTGAATGTGTATTGGGTTTTTAAAAATACATTGTGATTGAAGAGGAATCACTGCTTTAGGAGTATGGTGACCTACTAGAGATATAGAGGTTAGTTTTCCAAAAGCATTAAATATGATAAAACAAAGAAAAGAATGGTTGTAAATGTTTGGAAACTGTCTTTTTGATGTTGTTACAAATGTCTCTATGTTTGGATAAGGTTTAGAAGGTAGATATGTTGTTTTTCATGTTTTGAGCAAAGATAACTCAATGAGAAAAATTATGTTTTGACTGCAAGAATTAGAGAATTTGGTAGATCTGTGATATGTGAGTATGTTCTTGATTTTTTTTAGCAAACATGATTAATACAATGTCTTGGAAGTCTGAGAATAGGTTTGTAGCATGAATGATTGGTTTGTGATTATTTTTCCTTGTAGAAGCAAATTGGAATGAAGAGTAATATGGTGCAAATTGGGTGTTTGATTTGGTTCAAAATATTCTAAAGAGGTTATTGCTTTGATTTTGATAAATTGATGATGGATTTAAGATGTATTAGAATCTGATAAGGATTTGGGATACTAGTTTGGTGGTTGGTACCTTTTGATTTTCAAGTGAAATGATATGATTTTGATGAAAAGATATAGGAATTTTGGGTGATTGTTTAATTTGATCTTCTCCATTTGAGTTTGGGTCAGAAGTACCCCTGGTTGGTTTGAGGTTTTGGTAGATGCTCTGCATCAAAATTTGAGAAGTGCAGTGTGATTTTTCATGTGTTAGATTGTTGGATGCAGTGAGAAGAAGGTGTCTACAATTCTTCAGTCAAGCTACGAAGGTATTGGTGATATTGTGGTCAATTTCTCTATTGCATTGAGATGGATTTCTTTGTGTAACATTCTTCTCTATCTTCTTTTCTATTTTGGCAATGAGCCTTTCACAATCAGTCTTTCCTTCTTTGGGTAATGATCCCTATGACAGTGAGCCCTTTGTCTTTAGTGTTAATATTACTTTATATTGTGAGCTAATCCTCAATGTGGTTTTTCCCATCTTGGGTTTTTGACTTAAATATGGTGTTATCTTATGCATGGTGTTTATTTGATTCAATTTCTTATATTTGTTTTTCATGAATCATTATAATAGATTAAAGGTTAATTAAATGAATGTATATTTGAGTTTTTATGAGGGTTTTGAAGTTTTAAGGTACAATTGATTCATCCCCCTCCCCCCTCTCAGTTGTCTTGTACATTCAACATAAATATGTATATTTATATCCGTGTGTGTGTGTGGAAACATAGATATAATAAATAATTAATAACGATGAATATATAAAAATATCTAAATATAGACAAATTAAATCAAATATATATATAAATAAAATGAATATATATAACTAAACTTAACACAGGACGTGAACATACAGATTTTACCATTACATCTTTATAACATTTTTAAATATAATATTTAAATATTCTATATAAAAATATTGTTTGTAAGATTTGTCTAAATATTTATTATTTTTATTCGTACTATAGATATTTACAGTGTTAACACTAAATAAATGAAAGATTCTATGAAAAGATTTCTTTTTAATTTTTAACTCAAAAAGATATTGTGAGAAGATTGATGACTCATATTTACAATATTAACACTAAATAAGTGGAAGATTCTATGAGAAGATTTTTTTTGTTTTTGCCTCAAAAGATATGGTGAGAAGATTGATGACTCGAACCTCTATACTCGTAGATATCCTTGACTATTCAAGAGAATAGCCCCCTAATAACAATGGAGGATGAGGGGATAACTATTAGTTTCTAAACTTTCATTTTCTTTAAGCTATATTTTATTAGTTTCTTGCCTGGTTTAGTGTGCATTACTCTTCTTCGTATCTCTTCTTAACCTTTTCACATTGATTTTCAAAGCTTTTTCCAATAAGAATATTTTTATGTGGTTATGCAATAGATCACAAAGTTAGAAAAGGAGACTGAGAATAGACAGTTAGATATGATTGAAAACATTGGCAAACAATCAAAGAACGTGTGCAGGTCGACCTTTACTTTCAACCTCTATCTCTATGTCGGTTATCTGTCGATCATTATCATTGTTTAGCAGAAAAGGTAAGGGTAAAATAATATAACGTCAAAGATTGACTATGTATCTCAGATTACCTCAATTATTCTGTATTATACACTATCTATGACGTTCTACTGTACTTGTGAGCTTTCATTTTGATAGGGATGAAATCTGCTAAGAATACTTCTTAGTCTGTCAGAAGTTGCTGGGAATTATTCTCACTACAGGTTTTTATCAAAGTTGGCTACTGCTGTTAATCTGGGATTCCATGCAGTTTTCTGTATTTTCTCTTTTTCAAACGTTCTTTTCCTAAGTTTGAGTTGGTTTGTTGGTTAAAAACTTTTCTTAAGTTCTAAGAGTGCAAAGGAAAGAATGTGTATGTCTTATATCAAAGTATATTTATTGGCATGAGTTTTTCAGAGTTTATGAAAAATTATATGATTGTTTTATGTTTTAATTATGTATATTTTTCAATTGATATTTTCTATTCATACTCAATGATCTATCATAAGCCACTCACCAACTTGATCATTACATTTTGGATCCATTATATCTATTCAAAGATACCTTATGATATATCATAACATGTGGCATAAGTTGGTCAAATGTAACTCTCTTATGTGTCACATATGCTTTGACATTTCTAACATGAGAGGCATAACTTGTAGAGTCCATAAATTTTGATTTGAGAAGTTAATTGAGTCTTTTATTTACTCTCGTAATGCCTATTTTTGACATTTTTTGGGTCTGACATATTAATCACCAAAATTTGCATTTTCATGTTCTATAGTCTATCTACAATTTTTTTCCGATCTTAACTTTAAGATGTAAGATTGAGACACATTTACTGACAACTTTTTGCACATCTAATTAATGTTGGACAACAAATCAAGATTAGATGTATAAGATCTCAAGTTAGTGTGCAACACAATGTAGTTACTTTGTAAAACATATTAACTTGCTACACAACTATCTTCCCTTATTTAATAATTTTTCACTTTGTACATCTAATGATTTTTTCACAAAAATCGGAATAAGATGTAGAAGGCCTTATGTTTGTGTGCAACAATGTATTGTTATTGTACAATTGTTTTTTATTTTCTATACAAATATCCTCCCTTATTACACAAGTCTTTAAATGTTGCAAAAGTAAATAATATTGTGTAACAAGTCAATACTTATATAGAGAAAGTACATCATTGAAGAAATATTAAACAGGAAATTTAAGTCTATAGTGAATAGAAGAGAGACAAGAAGTTTTAGACCTATAAAATGATCCATTAAAGTTTTAATAGTTCAATTTAGTGTCATTGTTTATTAAAATATTAAAAATAATTAAATACAAATTAAAAATGAATGTTGAATCAAAATATAAAAAATAAAAGAACTATATAATACAATTGTACTTAATTGTAATATAATTATGAGATTGTTTTTTAAAAACACCAAATTTAAAATAAAAAAAAATGAAACACAAAGAAGAGGGAGCGATAAAATACAATATAGTGACACAAATTCAAATGTTGTTGAGTCTAACTCAAGGAAAATAATGGAGTTAAAACTACTCATTTCTATCTTCGATAAAACTCAAAGAAAGTTTAATTGAATTGACTTGAACAACACAAATAATTTATTTTCACCACTCAATCTCATGCATAAATTGGAGCCCATTTTTGGGATTTAAACTTGTATAGCAAGTACGATTTGCATGTGGAAGTTAAACAATGGGTTATATACGTGTTCATATTAGACTTCATACCAATCTCTTTTATTTCTTAGTTGAAGTGGTGTGGCTTGTATCCCTTAAATAGTGTGCTAGGATTGATGTAGGCGGAGTGTCAACGACAAGGACAATTATCCTACAATTGAAATTGAAATTTTAGGCATTTAATTTCATAAGATTTCATACACATATTGTGGAGAGTGTTTATATCCCACTTTCCATAAACAAATCAGGTTGGTATCATTTATGGATAGGTGATGTGTTTATATCTTGTCATGGCAAAGTGAGTTGGCAACATTTGATTTACTAAATAGAGAAATGCATACACCTTGGGTAGTGTTAAGGTGGATGTGGTAGTGGCAATAATAGATAAATATCAAGATTTAATTATGCTGAGAGTATGACTGCATTGTAGAAGCTTAATAGTTAAAGAAGACATTGATTACAAGATGTGGAAAAAGGAATGGGTTTTTGGTCTATGCTACTATCATGTTGTAAAACTAATACATGTGCATTCATTTAATATGATAGTTAAACTCAATAGTCTAAAAGTATAAATTAATTTAGATAAATTGGATTTTATAAACAATAAATTAATATATTGTTTTACGAATTAAATATAATAGGTGGATCATTTAATTTTGGGAATTATGATGAAGAAGTATTAATTTTAAGATTGTACAAAACTTGATGTATTCTTTAGATTGTAATCATTTATTTGTTGTTCTAAAATGATTGTATTCTACATAACATATTTTGAGGTTGAACTTGAGGTTTGCAAAAAATACTTGGTGCATAGAATATCTTTGTAACCTATAGGATCATCTTGACAAAAATTGGGCTTCTAAAACTTATGTTATCTTGATTTGTAATCTTTGAATTGAGCATAAGGATAAGAATATTTAAAAATAATATTCTAGAGAAGTTGGCTTGTTAGGGGTAAGTTCTTATAAGTCGTGTGTCTTGTTAAATTAGCTTTATAACACTAATCCAATATTTAAAGACAGTATTCTCATGTGTAAAGATGACCTATATTAGAGTTTGATGAGATGGGTACATTTTAAGCTCCAAATTGAAATTTTTTTAGAATCATTTTCCATCTAATCACTTATGAATGAGTTGCACATTGAATTATTGAAATACCAAGACATTACAACATGTTGCACAAAAATGTGTCAAATTTGCTCCCAATAACTAATGAGAAAAGGTAACAGTCAACACGTTGAAATTGAAATTTTGAAATTTGAAAGTCAAATTGAATATTGCAAAATCAACATAAGACAAAAATAAAGATCTTAAAATGAAGATATAATATCTAAATATATATACAAATACAAATGTAATATATAAAAAATATATAAATAAAGATAAAATTATACATTTATATAGAGAGATAAGGATTAGAAAAATAGCTAAACTTAACACAGTAAAAATTCACAGTAAAAATTCACATCAAAATGGAAATTTCACCCTTACAACTTTATAACATTTTCAAATATTATGTTTGACTGTTCTTTAAACAAAAAGCAAATTGGAAAATTTATTTGAAAATATAGTTTGGGAGATTTGTCAAAGTGCATACGAAAGATTCCCAGAGAAGATTTTTCTTCCCCAAAAGATTTTATACGAAGATTGATGACTTCAACCTCTATACACGTAGAGTCCCTTAACTATTCAAGAGAACAATGGAGGATGGGTGGATGAGTACTAAATTTTTAACTTTCATTTTACTTAAAGCTTTATCTATTAATTTCTTGCCTGGTTGAGTCTGCATTACTTTAGTCTTCTCCGTTATCTCTTTTAACTTTTCTAAATTTCTTTTCAAAGCTTTTTTCAACCAGAATATTTTGATCTGGTTAGACAACAGATCACAAAGTTAGAAAAGAAGAGTGAGAATAGACAGTTAGATATTGATTGAAAATGTAGGGAAACAGTCAAGAACGTGTGCAGGTCGACCTTCACTTTCAAGCTCTATTTCTATGTCGGTTATCTACCCATCATTATCATTGTATAGCGGAAAAAATAAGGACAAAAGAATATAACGTCAAAAGATTAATATATCTCTCAGATTTGCTCAATTATCCTGTATTATACACTTTCCAAGACATTCTACTCTGCTTCTGAGCGTTCATTTGATAGGGATGTAATCTGCTTAGTGTGTCAGAAGTTGCTACTTTATTTGCTGGGAATTATTCTCACTGCAGTAATTTATCAAAGTTGGTTTAGGGCTGTTAATCTGGGTTTCCCTGCAGAGTACTGTATTTTCTCTTT